>PVJX010007165.1:0-76206 GCA_004027295.1 Dolichotis patagonum | reverse complement strand
GTGATATATGTGCACCCATGTTTATAGCAGCACAATTTGTAATAGCCAGATCTTGGAAACAACCTAAGTGCCCATCAACTGAGGAATGGATAAAAAAGTTGTGGCATTTTTATACAATGGAGTACTACTTAGCTATAAAGAATGATCACATCGAGATATTTATAAATAAATGGACATGACTTGAGACCATTCTCTTAAGCGAAATAAACCAAACTCACAAGGGTAAATACCATATAGTCTCCCTAGTATGAGATATGATAAGAGTATATTAGACTTTATGGTAATCATGAGTCCCCATCTCATAGCTTTGAAGTCTCTCAAAGTTTTCAATCATCAGTTGGAATGGTTTTATCCTGTTTTGTTTGACTATATCATGCGTGATGATATGAACAGCTGTTTTGAAGAAAACAAAACATTATGACAGCTATTGCTGATTTAATATCATCCTTCTTAGAAGTCCTACCATGCTTCTTTTGTTCTACTACCATTGGTTTTATCTATCACATTGTGTCTTATTGGAATTTGAATATGTGTGATAATTTAAACAAAATTTTTTTATCAAAAATGAGATATTATAGTACACATTGATCATTTTCTGTTATTCGGTTCAGAAAGCCCCGTAATTCTTTCACTCTATGCATGGCTTTATACTGTTGTGTTATGTTTGATATTATTGTATTTGAAACTATGCTCAGCTATAGCAGAGTAAGAGATATGGTGTTAGCTACTGTTGATGTCCAGTTGTCTCAATGTAAAGTACTGTGTTGCCTATGTTGTCCTGTTCTGATCTGCTCCCTACTGCCCTCTTTTGTTTTATTCTCTTTCAAATAAAAATTAAAAAAAATAAATTAAATTTCTCTTTTATTTTATTTTATTACTTATGAAGTTCTTTTTGCATTCTTAAAAGTGATTTATGAAACCAGCCATGGTGGTGAATGCCTATAATCTGAGCACTCAGGAGGCTGAGGCAGGAAGAGTGCCATGAGTTCAAGGCCAGCCCAGGCTACAAGATGAGATCAAGGTCACCCTGAACTACGCAGTGAGACCCTGTCTTTAAAAAAAAGTTTTTATTTTTTTCACCTGTGATTGTATTCCACTTTTATTTCTGAAATATGGGTTAGTCTGGTGGGGGAATTCTATAATTTCCTTTTAATGCTTCTCTCAAAATGTTAAAAAAAATACTCACATTTGTTAGTGAGCTACATTAATTTTGTTTAGAAATCCATATTTCTTTTCTGTCTATGTAATGAATTATTTCCTTGGCTGCTTTTAGATCTTTCTTTGTTTTTTGGTATAACATGTCTGCACATTATTCAATTTATATTTATTCTGGTTGACATCATATGAGATCTTTGAGTTTATAAGTTTGTATGTTTATCAAGCTTGGGAAGATTTTAGTCATTTTTATTGAAATGTTTTGCAAGTGCCTACCTTTTGCTTCCTTGCTATTTGTGTTTAATGAGATGAATGTTAGACAACTCAACACATAATAACACAGATTTTGGAAATTCTGTTGACGTTTTATAAATTATATTTATTTCTATTCAGAGTTTATGATTTCTGTTTATATGTCTTCGTGTCCACTGCTCTCTTCCTATAAAATCTCTGTTATTGACACCTCATAATTTTTGAACTCCTATGAGCATTTTTAAATGTCTTTTAAATTTCTTTTACTGGAGATTCTATTTCTTTGTCAAATTTTCTGCTAAGTTTCTACTCACTTAAGTAATGTTTATATTCACTTCATGAAGCATGGCTTTAACAGATGCTTTAAAGTTATTATGAGACTCTGGGTGCTACTGAATTCTCTTAGAGAACTATCTTTTACTTTACTTAAATAATTCAATAAAACTGACTTTATTTAGATCACAAATTCTGAATCACCCTTTCGGAGCTACAGCTTCAATGACAGTTTAATTTTAAAACCTTTACCATGTGGCTCTAGCTTATGTGGCATGTGAGGTATCCAGGGTTCCCTCTGGACTGGCCTGTTATCTGTACATTTTTCATTCTCCAAAAATTCATATTGTTAGTTATGAGCATGATCAACTCAAGACAGAGACCCAGACCAAAATATTTTCCAAGTGGTTCTTTTTCCCAGTCCCTGTCCTCTCTATGCTTTTGGCTTCATTGTGGTGCCTGTTCTGTTGTTCATGATAAATGCTGAAATTTTAACATTCACATTTAATTTAGTTACTTTTATTGTTGCTGAAACAAAATACCCAAGATCCAAAGTTAAAGGAGGAAAGGATGATCTTAGCTCACATGATGCAGAGGCTTCAGTCCATAGTCAGGTGGCTCGAAGTTGGGTTGGCATGGCAGAGAGACATCTCCGAGGAGAAGCCGTCCATGGCAAGCAGAAGCAGCCTACCTCTTCCTTTATCTCCTCAAAGATACTCCTCTTTTGGGTGGTGCCACCCTCAGCCAGGCAAGGCCTTCCCACTATCCACACCCAAAACTATGCTATACCAATTAGTGGACTAATTTCATAATCATGCATCCTTGATGGTAGTATAACAACCTTAAACTCAGCATCACACATCCCAAATCAATCCACCTTCAAAAAGTACCACCTATGACCTCATAGGCCTTGGGGGACATCTAAATATGGGTGGGTCAGTGGTGGCATAAAATAACAACAGAGAGGAACCAGTTCTAGCCATAAACCAGCAGTTCCTATTGCCATCACCTAAATATTCAGTTTATTACTGGATTTCTATAGAGGATTTAGTCATATATATTCTTTTTCTAGAAAAAGAGTTTATTTCATTTTATTAGTTCATTTCTATAATATACAACATTTACATTTTGGGGGGAGAAGTTGGTACATGTGTGTAACAAATCTCAGTTCCTTTTATCATTCCCTTTCCCTTCCTTCTCTGCCCTTCTGCTAATCTCTTGGACTCCCTTCCTGTCCTTTTGCACATGTTTGCAGTGCATAATCTTCATCCATTTGCAATTCTGGCAAATGAGAAGATATAAGAAGAAAAGAAAAACAGCCAACAATGGAATCACACAGCAAAACAAAACAATAGCAACAAGTAGAGCAAAAATACGAACAAGGAATTTACCACTAATGTCATTTACTTTTATTAGAGTTTTTATTTCTCTGCTGCTTAGAAGTTTTTCACTGCTTTGAGTCCTCTACCAACTATTTTATTTTTTCCAGAAGTTTTGGTAGTAATCAGTGAACAAGATGAACTGGATGTATATATTTCTTCCAAATGAAGATGAAAACTTTCTGCATAAATCATTTTTTAAGTTTCTCAGACTCCTTAGAATATTACAAATTATACAAGAGACAGGCACTTAGGAGAAGTGAGACAGGAAAGCATCATTTTCAGCATTTTTGGAATGAATATTGTGCAACCCAATAATTAAGAATTCAAAAGAAAATGGAAACTCATTTACTTTGAGATGGCGCTTGACTCATCCTTAATATTGAAAGGAACAAAATGTGTGTGTGTGTGTGTGTGTGAGAGAGAGAGAGAGAGAGAGAGAGAGAGAGAGAGAGAATTTAAGAAGGAGGGATAGAGAGACAAAGATGGAAACAGAAACAAAGAGAGATGGAGAGACAGAGAAGGAGGGAGTCAGAGAGAGGGAGGGGTAGAGGGATGAAGAGAAACAGAGAGAAAATTTTATGTGAGAATTAGTAGGAGATAGTCACAGATTGTTCTCAAAGTTTTATTTTCCCCATTGTGATAATGTTTGCATGCACGTGTGTGTGTGTGTGTGTGTGTGTGTGTGTGTGTGTGCATATATAGAACTTTAGAAAAACAAATATGAACTAATTCATCTAGGTCAGAAACAAGGAAAGACTCAGAATACAAGCAACAAAATAAAATAAATAAATACCTCAAAAATAAATCAGTTCATGCAAAAAATAACAAAACAAAACAAAACAAAAAAGAAATTATTTACGGTTACACTAAACTTCATGACCAACAGTTTCACAGTGAGGAGTTATATATTTTAATAACAGAGAAAATCATTTCCATATTCACAACATATTTCAGTATCTCTCAGAAATTTTTAGAAAGAAGTCATTTGGAGAGAATATGGATATCTGAATTCTGTATGCAAAGACTGAATTTGAAGAATGAAATGCAACAGAATTGATTAAAATAATGGGATGTTTTCATAAACATTTCAGCTGATCAACCACCTAAATGATAGACCATTTTCACGTGGATATAAAGATCAAAAATTGAAAGTTTCAAAACTGGAAGGAAGAGAATACATTAGACTGTTTGAAAATAATTTTATAACACTGATAATGTGTAGAAGTGGAGAAGTTTGCAGAAGTTTCTGTGATTATGAAAGTTGAATAAGATTCAATAAATGTTTAGGCATCTTTAAAATGGATAAATGGTTCTTTATTCTAGGGAAGTCATAGAATAGATACAGAGAAGAAAGAGTTAAGGATAAATTTAGGGCAGTAACTCTATTAAATGAGCAATTGTGAAACATAGGAAGAGCATCATTTGTAAAAAAAAAGAGACAGTAAATAAATCAAAAGTGTATGAGAAAAGGAGATTTTAGGTGAAAGAATAGAAAATTTGGAAAACTTTAATTGATATTTCAAGATTTGTGAGCCACAGATGTGAAATGCAAGGAATAGTTTTAATTATAGAGCTAGATCTCCTCACATGAAAAAATGGAAGTATCATATGACTCAGGAATCTAGAATATAGAGTAATCATATTCTAGAAAAGTGAGTTAAAAAATAAGTCCATGGTTAACCTCAGACCTCGGTGGCATCACCTATCACCGTTCTCCTCGCTTGCTGGAGATGTTAAGATGAGTACGGCCAGATGGTTTCACTGACAAGTGTGAGGGAAATGCTGGAGACAGAGTTGGGTAGTATGATGATATTAATTACAGTATATTATTACATTTTTTTCACACTGAAGAGAAAATTTATCTCTTTCAAACAGTAGAAATATCCTAAAACATTTTGAATTATTTCTATAAATGTATTGTCAGCATTTTATCATCAACAGCTAAGGGAATTTGCCATTTGAAAAGCATCTGAAATATTTTGGTACATACTTTAAAACGTCCTTAAATGGGCAAATAAATTTTGTGCTAAACCATCATATGGGTTTTATTTTACTTACAGCAAGTTAGAAACAGTTTCTATCATTTCTATACAAAACTGAATTTGGGCTTGTATCTGAGCAAACAGCATATTCCATTAAAATTTGAACTATGAGTCCAGTGCATTACTTCTCTAAGAAGTTGCTCCTGTTCAGTGGATTTTTGCTCAGTATTACATGTTAACTAAGTTCCACTTAAATCTAATGTAGATTTTCACCAAAAGGAATTTTTATCTCTGAATCAGAATTCTGCTCCAGTTTTTAAACCAAGTTGTATACAGAACAGAAAAGCATCTACAGATGATCCTATTTTTGACATATGTTTAATGAAATGATGAAAAATTAGTCTTTCTACTTGAGCAAATTATACTGTATAAGCCAATTAATCAAGCCAATTATTGCTGCTGGGAGACTCTGTCAACAAATAGCTGAGCAACAAACAATGTGACAATCTCCATTTTAAACTTGAGGACATGATGAGTAGTTTCGGGCACAAATTATTTTCTTATCTATGAGTTCCATGACTTTTCTCCCTTCATTTGAAGCACAGAGACGAAATGAAGAAATGAGTATCAACAGTTGGACTTCAGGAGATTGATACTAAGAAACTATCTTTGGAGGAAGAGATAAATATTCCACTTATAACCTTTTAGATGGAATTAGGAAGTTAACGTATTTTTAAATTTTATATATAATGCATTTGGCTCTATAGATAAATGCAATATTATGTATAGTACATAAATGCAAAATCACTAGACATTGATATATGGAGGCAACTGATATTCACAGGGATGCACATGAACAAAAAAATGAGAAATGACAGAATTAGGAATTAAAAGCCAATAGTTATGATGCTTGGAATACAGGTTGAAGCACACTTTAGAATTCAAGAAACTTAGATTTGAATAACAATTCTATCATTGAATAAGCTTCATGCATTTCCTGTTTCTGTTTAGTGTCCTCATTTTAAAAAGGGGTATGATAATCCATATCCTATGTTCATTAGGTGAAAATCATGCAAAATAATAGTTAAAGTATGTACCAGAATGCCTTTATTTCTATTTTGAGATAGGGCCTTGATTATTTGTAATGTTGTCCAGGCAGGATTCAAATGTACAATCTCCTTATCTCAGCTACCCAGAGTGTTGAGGTTAAAAGTGGGCTCCGTGCTTAGCCAGAGGAAATTTCCCGAGTGCTGTCATCTGTAGCAGAGCTGGATTGATAGAAAAATTTGTGTGATGCTTTCCCTTAGCTACTTTTACCCTTGAGCCTCTACAAATAAATATAGTTAGAATAAAAACAAACAAAATTCCTCTTGGATGGATTTCTCAATGATGAACATGCTCAAAATAATGTTCTAGATGTTACTTTCATTGATATGTATAAGGTGAAGTAAGGAGAGAAGATGATCTTTTTTTATTTACAGAAAAAAAGCAAAGCAGAAAAAAGGGTAGACGTAATACAGAATTCAAAAAAAAAACAAGAAGAAATCACTAGTTGATAACTTATATGTTGTCATCTTAGAAATAGTTGTTCAAGTTATGAAGTCTAAGCATAAAAAGTGGACAATCAAACAATGACAGTGCAAAGCATTCTGTTCGATGAGCCAACAAAAACTCAGTAGTATGGTTATCTATCTTGCACATTTAAACATACATGCGGATATATCCTTTAGAGCACTTTCATTCCCTTTCATAATTACAATATCTATTATACATTTTGGATCTTATTACTCCTTCAGATTTTATTATTTTTTACACTAGAGATGCAATGTGATATTTACAAATATGATTCTTCTTTATTTCATTTATGAGGATAGTCTCAAGTTGCATCCATTTACCTAAAAGCCTCAAGATCATGCTTTTTTAGCTGAGTAATATTCCACTGTTTAAAAATACCACATCTCTTTTATCCATTCTGTGGTTGTAGGCATTTGGGTTCTTTCCAAGATTTAGCTATTACAAGTTGTGGTGCTATAAACATGAGTGCACATATATCGCTGTGACATTACCTTTTTAATTTTTCTGGGAAAATACCCAGGAGGGGAATAGCTGGATTGAATGGAACTTTCAATCCTAGTTTCAGAAAATGACTTTTGAAGTATAAAAATAACATCTGCATTGTGGCTGGCATACCATTTTGCTCACATGAACCAAGATTGGAATGGTGGTTAATAATTCATTTTGTGAATTCTGTTTCTGGAATAAAGTGTGAAACACAACAGAGCTAGATATTAAATGATGCAGGGGGAAAAACAGTGGGAGAAAAAATAAAGAAAACCACTTATTAGGCTTTGGAAGATAAATGTCCTCTATCAGTACACCCACAACTTTTTCAAATACAGAGTATTTTGGATGTTAAGAGATAAGGAATAAAAAGGAAGTGCCATGTCACTGATTTGAAGGAGCTAATTTTTGAAACTATCTGAAGCATTTTAAAACCTATTTCTTGTTCCACACATGCATCTGTACTTTTCATTCTTCTGTCTGCATCTAATGAGATATGGAAATTACTGCAGTGTCACAGAAAGAAGGAGGATGTGAGTGGACAGCTGGCTAGACATTGTATTGTCTTTCTTGCAGCCAAAGTGACTGCAAGAAAGACAGAAAAAATCCAGGATATGGAACCGCATACACATTAACACTAACTAACATTTTGCAAATATTCCACTTGTGCTCTACTCTTTTCCATTCATTATTTTCTCATTCTCCTTCTAAAATTCCCAGTTACTTGTGTACAAATTAGAATGGGACTCTTTCTTTTACTGAATAGAATCTATTTTCCTCCTTTAACTAATGTCCATCTCCATTTTTCTTTGAAAATCCCATGGTTACAGTTCATTCTATTCCATCCTATTCTGAGTCTACCAAGGGAAAAATTGTATCATACGTCTAATTATCAGCAGCACATTTACGTCTATCCTGAAGAAGTCATTTCACAATCTCACACCATTATGAGATATTTGAAGCATGGAAAAGTCTGGGCCTAGGAAAGAGGACCTGTCTAGCCTAATTTCTGAATATAGTATTGAAATGGTATCTTAGTAAATAAAAAAGGAAAGGAAAAATGAGAGTCTGAGCCTTGTATCTTAGCAAAAAGCTCAGATAAACTTTCCTTGTCCAAGTATATTAAGAGAGAGAGTTAGAAAGAACTAATTGAGTCGTAACAGAGAAGCATTGTTATGGCTTTGATCTGAATTCGCCTCCAAAAGTCTCTTACGTTTTACAGGCGAATTGATGGTGGGGAGCAATAACCGTTAGAGGAGTCATCTGCTGATGAAATCTGCACTTGAATGTGTTGCTGGCAGTTGGGACGGTTAGAAAAGGAGTGTCACTGGGACATGTCCTGAAAGTTTTTTGAGCGTTTTTCTTTCTCTCTATTTTCTAGTTGTGGGGTAAGCATCTGTTCTCCACCATACCATTTGACATGTTGTTTCTGCTTTGTGTCCACCAACAATAGAAAAAAAAATACTCTAAAAACCATGACCTCAAATAAGCCTCTCATCTCTTAAATTGCTGCTGTTGAGCATTTTGTTCCAGTCACGAGGAATCTGACCAATAAACATAGTTGGTACCAGGAGTGAGGTCGATACTGTGACTGATATTGAGCATCGGGGAGGGCCGGGGATTTAGCTCAGTGGCTTAAGCGCCTGCCTGGCAAGCGTGAAGTCGTGAGTTCGATCCCCGGTACCAAAAAAAAAAAAAAAAAAAAAGATATTGAGCATGGGTTTAGGAGACAAAGACTACTTTCCGGGAAGCATTTGAGAAGCTTTAGATACGTCCTCCAGAGAAGCCCTACAATGAGGTAGGTAGTGGTAAATGAGAGACACTGGCCATACTTTAGAGAAGCAGAATGTCGATACAAGTGCAGACATTAAAGGCCAGGTTCATAGTATTTCAGATGGGCATGTGGACTGTATTATAAATTGTACTACAAGCTTTGCCTCTTTCATTCTGACAAAGAATTTGTCTAATTTTTCTATATTCTAAGATTTTGCTTGAGGGGGCATTTAAATGTGGCTAATTGATTTGGCTGAGGAAATTACAAGGCAGCCCAATTGTCTGAGTTACTTTCCTCATTGTTGAGACAAAATGTCCTGCACTTAAATTTAAAGCAGAAAGATCTATTTTGACTCACAGTTTCTAGAAGTTTCAGTCCATATTTGGCTGGTTCCAAGACAGCACAGCATGACAGAGTGGGTAGGCTGCAGAAGAAGAGAAGCAACAGCATGAAGTCATTGAAGCAGCCCTCTTACTGGCCTTTACATTTGCCTCCCCCTGGGTACCAGCCCTTAGGGTGAGTAGCACCAACACCAAGGGTAGGGCTCCTTTAATCCCAGTGTCACATGCTTAATCACAGCATCACACACCCTATATCCAGCCATCTCCATAAGAACTCACCTGGACCGCATGAGGCTTTGGGAGGACATTTAAATACAAGCCATAACACCAATGTTCAAGCTGTGGCAAGGGTACAATTGCCTTCTTTCAGGTGGGACTATAGTAAAATTAGGGGGCTGAATGATTTGAATGTTTGCAGTTCACTGGAAAGAACGTACCTATAAAGTTGGAGCCAGAGAGATCATGGTTGCAAAAAGATTAGCATAAAAAAGCAGTTTGCATTAGCACAATAGGAAAGATGGTTTGAAAGTATCTCAACAATTAGCCAGAGTTTACTTTACATAGGCTCAAATAGAAAACTCCTGTGAAGGACTAGGAGAAGAGAGCCAAAGGAGCCTGTTATTTTAGGAGTGCCTGATATAAAGCTTCCCTGAGTTCAGGCATCCAGGCACTCAGAGACACGGTCCAATAGGGCCAGACTACTCGTCAGGCTGGTGGAAGACCATGGTGTCATCCACGCTGTAATGGTTTTTCAGGGATGAAAGAGACAAAAGTTACTATGCCATAAATGCTGCCTCCCTAGTTTTAGAGGAATGCCTCAGAGGAGTGGAAAAAATGTTTGACAGGGTGATAGTTCCTTCAGGAACCCATGAGAGGGCATTGAGTGAAGCCATGGCAGGGAAGCCAAAGATACAGGAAAGACCCCAGGAAGATGGTGATTCCAAGAATGTGGAAAGCCTGGTGAGGAAACTGCAGGCAGCAAGCAGAGCCAGTCTAAGACAGAGGTCATCTGGGGTATGACATATTAAATATAAGGTTGTGGGGCTACACAAGCTTTTTGGGGTTCACATCTCACAACCTGCCCCAAGTTTGCACATGCATTTATAGGCTTTAATACTTATGCATCTGGGCTTTGGTCTTTCTTTGAGCTGAATTTTTTATTCTATCTCCTCTCCTCCCTTTAGGAACGAGAATATTTACTGTATGCTACTGTAGACTGGACCTATGTAACTTTGTGCCTGATTTTTCCAAAGACTTACAGTTTACCTTGAATTTCAAAAGAGAATTTGAACTCGGACCTTCCTGCAATTCTACTACAGTTAAGATTTCAGTCACACTTAGACATAAGCTAATTTCATCTTATATAATGATAAGGATGTGAGAATTTTTTGGTGTCAAGGCACAGAATGTTACAGTTTAGATATAAGATGTCATCTAAAAGTTTGATGTCTTTGGAAAGGAATCGGGACATAAAGGCACTGCACTCATCACAGAATTCACTCAAGGATGAGTAGCTGAATGTGATGTTAGGACCCACGCTCTGGTTGGAAGAGGCAGATTACCAGCAGGGTGATCTGTAAAGGAGAATTCTTGCCTCTTCTTGACAACTGCTTTCTTTCCTTCTTCCAGGCTGTTGTGGGGTGATCAACTCTCCCAACATAATGCCTTTTACTATAGTGTGTCTACCTTGGAGCCACCAACAAGGGACTGAATCCTCTAAAAACCATAAGCGAAAATAAACCTCTCCTCTTCTTAGTGGCCCAACATCTATCAATCGTGTACCATTTTATCATAAGGGAAACAAAAACACACAATGAATGTGGGGAGAAACATGAAAGATAGCAGTCTTGAACGACATTTATGTGCTCCAAGCACTGTGAATAAAGTATAACTCTTAAAAAAATTAAGTGACTATTGCTAGAATTGCATTTCTATCAGAGTGAGGATCTTCTCATTTGTTTTCTAGCCCATCCATCAAGCCTGTCAAATAGTTTATAAATAAACAACTCCCTGTGCATTTTCAAGAAAAGTCATATCAATATTGTTTGATTAACTGGACAGAGGGGCTTATTATGTATTTTATGAGAATTTACATGAGTTATTTATTTTAAGGTAAGGGAGTTGAAATGTAGGCAAAGTAACTTATTTGCCTTAATGCACACAGAAATTTAGTGGGAACAATGGAATAAATAATTAAAACATCAAATCCAGTGATCTCTATGTTTCTTTAAAATATTTTACTTAATAAGCAGATACTTAGCATCTGCTCTGTGCAAAGTCCTACATTATACAGTAGTGACAGGCAACTTGTGCTAAAGTTTTGAGCTTCACAGGTGTGGGTTAGAGATCAAATCAGTGCTGCAGGACAAAATGGCAAAGGAAACAGAAAAAAAGTAGGGAAAAGAGTTAAATCACATATTTTCCAAGTTCTTTTAAAGAGTCTCCTGAAATGTCAAACAGTTTCAATGTCATTCATATGTTTCTTAGATGCTCAAGGGTACCAGCTTCATTTTGAGAAATAGTTTGTTCTTTCCAATTTCTGAACTAAACACTGACCTTTCTTGAGAACTTTAAACCATGTAAACTCATTCTGGTTCCATTGATGAAATTAAGGGAACCTGAAATGAATTTCCCAATTCAAGAACTATCCAATAAGCATGGAAAAGAAACACCTATGTGTTTTCATTTTCTGAACCCAAACTTCACAGAGGGAAGTGCTGATTTATCTTGGCAGAAGATAAACCTTGCACCAAAACTCAACCTTTGCAGTTTCAAAATGCTCTTCTCAAAGGTCATGTAATAAGCAGAGGTCTTCAAAAGCGTTTTAAAGCATTCTTCGCTGTATAGAGTTGACGTAACTTCCCATGACCTTTCCTCCATGCTAATTAAAAACTGACAGCATTCTGCAAAAATCACATCTACATGAAATAGTATTTGAAAGGCACACTCTTTAAAAAGCCCAGCAAAATGCACACTTTCATAGTTCCTCAATATGTTTTCACATACAATAAGCAGAACTAGATTTATGACTTTGTTCTTGTTTGTTTGTTTAATAAATACCCCTTTCCTTCCCCAGCAATGCTTCCAGGAGCCCAAATGACTCAACAGCAAGAAATATTTCAAGGCTAACAATAAGAAAAAGCTATAAAGAATCCAGCTCAATTGTCTTCACAAATCTAATCTGACTGTTCTCATAATGCTTTCTTCCCTGGGTGCCTCTGTTTCAGACCTTTTGTGCTAAGCAAGGAACAATTAACACAGACTTATCAGTGCAGGTTATATATTGGATCTGAGAATTTCCTATTCTTGAAGGAGCTCAGAAAAAAAATATACGTTGATGTTGTTTTTCAATAATAACCAGGTATTATCACCTGTTATGAGCCAATTTGAAAGCTGATATTTTCCTCTCGAGGTTTTATCACTAAAAATTGAGCAAAGTTCATGACACTGAGGGGAAAACTGAACTGATTTATTTACAAGTTGACATTCAGAAGTGGCTGAGATAACTATATTAATTAATTTTAAGGCAAAACAGGGCCTTAAAGAAACTAGAGGGAGGAGATTAGGTACATATTTTCAAGGTACTTAGAAGTATTTCCTAACTGGCATCTTGCAGAATGCTAAGCCCTTAAACTGTTATTAATTTGAACAATAATAGTGGACTATGTTAAGAAAAATGTTCATTTAACTAAAATAAAAATACTATTTGCAATCCTTTAAACCTTTTAAGTAACTAGGTGGCCATTATCAATTTTCAGGGGAAAAAAAGATAAAAAATTGACAGTTCTTCAAAATATAGTTGGTCCCAGAACTTATTTGCACTAAGCCCTTACTACAGAAGAATTCTTCATTATCAACTCTGGATATGGACACCATTCTATTCCCAGAATTTCTCAAATCATGTAGATAAATCTTGATTGTCAGTACTTTGTTGGTAAAGGAGAAAGATTAAGGCAAATTGTTACAATAACAACTTGCGCTTTCATTTATTGTTTGATCATTTTTATGCCTAAATCTTGTAGCCTGAACAACTACTTCTAAGATAACAATATGCAACATATTAACCAGTGTTGCGTTACTTTTTTTTTGAAATTCTATATCATTTCTATCCTTGATTCTGTTTTGATTTTCTTTTATTTAAAAAAGAGGTTGTCAGGATTTTGGCAACCTAGTATTATGGTATCTTTCTGATGGAATAAACTGTGTGTTTGTATGTCTCAAAGGCATCAGATATTATGCTAAGTATTCTGCAAACTATAACAGAAGTCTAATATACCCACATAGCTTTAGGGTATATACATCTAAGCTATACCCACATAGCTTTAAAGTACATCTAAGGGTAAGAAATCTGAGAATTAAATCTAATTCTGGTGTGTGAGACTTTCCACTATTCAACAATGATTATCAGTACTGCTGGAGTTTATTTGCAAAATGTATATTCAAATCTTATCTCAAATTATAACCTCAAATTAAGTCCAACAGGGTAAACTGAGTCAAACTGTCCACACTTTGCTATCAAGAGTACTGATTCTAATATGGACATTGAAAAACACCAAATTAAAAAAAAACTGATTGCAATCCACTGCCTTTCCTAAAAATTTATGAGCTATTGAGTAAGAAGAGAATAAATCTCCTTATGCTTGTATAGAAGAATCAAATATACTTCCCTCAAGATTTTTATTTAGATCTTGTAATCTGAATGCTTAAAAAATTTTGAAGCCTTCAGTCAGGTTACTTTTGACCCATGTTTTAAGAGAGTCGAATGTGCACTTATTGCTATTCTTTTTTTTTTTTTTTTGAGACGGGGGTCTCACTATGTAGTTCAGCACTTACTATATGATCCAGGCTGGTTTGAATTTAAAGCAATCCTGCCTCAGCCTAGGGAGTCCTAGGATTATAGTCATGAACCTCCATAGCTGGTGTTAAACTAAAACCTAGTCATATCAATTCAAAGTAAGCGTTCTATTCTTTCTGCACCTCAAATAATTTAGTAAATATTCCAGGAAAAATTAAAAGTTTCAATTTATTTATCTCTCTACTAAATTTAAAGGTTTGCTTAGATTATTTTTGTTTTAAATCTAGCTCTGAATAGAGGAGACATCATCTCATTTCTATTTTAGCATTTTATTCTTTAAATGCTTTTTCCTAGTCTTATTTTTATATGCATGTTCAATCAGATTTACAGAGACTTAATGAGTAGTGAGTGCTGGTTTCAGTGTGGAGAACAAGAGAAAATCTGATAGAATCCTAAATTACAATATCTTGGCCTTAATTGGAAGTAAATAGGCAAGAAGATAAAGGACAGCAATTTGTTTTCTGGAATATGCTTGCATTCACCTGGTTAGAGGATGTTTTGTTTGTTTGTTTGTTTTACCCAGCTTCATGCTTTACATAGCAGAAAAGGGACTGTCCTCTGGAAACAGAACGTTAAGTCTTTGTGCACTACAGTGAAAGAGAAAATTCTAAACATCACATCTCTATAAACATAGATCTTTTGAAAATTGCAATCACTTCACCAAGCAGAACTGAAAAGCCAAAATTATTTTTTAAAATAAAAATATGACTGGTGTATGAATCCTAAAGTTACAAATGAAAGTATTGAAACTTAACAAGTGTAGACTTTCCAGTTGAAAGAACATCCATTTCTTCTTTATCCATTGAATTTACACTGGTGTTTTGATAGTTGTCTTATTCAACAACCCCTCCTCTTTTTTCCAGCTCTTTTCTATTTATCTGAACAAACAAAGAAAGAGTAACAGAAAGTCTCTGAGGGAAGGTAAAACATTTTTTAATAGACCAAGGAGGAGCCCTACTCTAGGGTGATCTAGTCCTTTTCTGCGCACATCATTCTGACAGCTCTCTTATTCAATGTCTTGCAGAGAGAAAGATAATATCACAGCATGCCAGAAAGGCAAAGAGCTAAAAGGCCAAAGCAAAGCCTTCAGAAAAAGAGTCACGTTATTGATTTTTTTCTTAAATTTCTCTGAAAATGGAGAAGTTGATTTTCTAAAAAGTTGAATCTTAGCTTTATGCCTCATTGATTTCTAATTTTTCAAAAAGAAATAGATGTGGTATTTTGAAAACGTCCTATGTACATGTGCCACCTAGTAGAAGTAATCAAAGAATACCTAAATTTTTCATATTTCAAGTTACATACTTTTCATATATTTAATAATACACTATGATTCAAACAATTTATGATAAAATAGTTTTTACAGGTAGAATAATTATTCTCTTCTAGTTATCACTTCTAAGACAAAATGTAAAGTGCATTTTTATGCACTTTACAGGTATCATCATTATGAAGCCAAGGAGATATACTTTATCAAATACTGTTCCATTTGCATATAACACTCAGAAGACATCTTCCCTTGGAATAATTTGTAGAACCACTATGTAATGAAATGGTAATTGTCAAGGTATTAGAAAAAGAAGTAGGAAGAAGAACTATTGATTTTCCAAACTACCACTTGTTATTTCTTGCAAAGCAGAATAGAAACAACTATATCTTATTAAAAAGGGCTAGTTCACATAATCAGAGAAAGTAAGTTTGAGATCTTCACTTATTGTAAGAGATTCTTATTATCTATAGTCTCAAAATGAAAGTGCATTATGACAATAGAATAACTGTCTAATCACAACTTGAAGACAAGCTCGACATGTATGTGTCTTTTATTTATGTATATATGCAGGGACCAATTCCCAATAAGTAAATGTTTTCAGAACAGGTATGGTTCTCAATAGAAAAATGAATGTAGTATTTTAAGTTTTTATCTAAAGAGAAACCTGATAGTCAGTATTCTCCATCTCCTTTAAGAATTATAAATAACTTATAAAATTGGTATTATCACACAAACAGTCACATACATATAGACACAGGTAATGGAGATAGAGATACATACATATGTAGGTGTATAGTAATAGAAGATCTCAGATTATCTGAAACAGCAAGTTAGAACAAAGCTATAACTAGTCCAAACTAATTTACAGTACATTTGAAAGTTGTATGCATGTGTGCATGTGCATGTGTGTGTTTTGCTTGTGATAGGATGTCATTTCTGAAACATAGTTTTTATAGTCTGAAAATGGTGATACAACCTACAAGATAAGCTATATATTTTTATTTTAATGAAAAATGTGATTTCATTTCCTGATAAAATTAGTGAATGTCATTCCCATCTTTACTTCTTACTCTACTCTATCTTGTTTTTTCATTTGTCATCAAAATTTATTCCCAGCAAAGGAACTATGAGATGAGCTTACAATATTCATTTATTATGTATACCTTTTATACTATGTAAGATATTGTCTAAAAATTTATTCTTATACATATGTAGCAATTGAAAAAAACAGTTGAATGAAACTCATCAGCCTATAGCTTAGTTGACATATTAGGCTAAATAATTTGCTTGTGAACGCATTTATATTCTGATACATAAAAGTTGTTAATATTTTACTTTATGCGGAAAAACAGAATCTGTACATTTGATGGAATTGTGTATCTTAGAGTAGAGAGGTCATTTAGGGATGTCCATGCCTCCTAATATTCTTTTACTAAAGCCCCTGTAACAACACGGTTACTTAAAAGAAGAAAGTAAGGCAAAGATGCAAGGAAAGGAAATATTTGAGTCTCTTCTTATATCATAGACAAAATGTAACTTGAAATATATTAAAGACTTTAATATAAGATTGAAACTGTAAAACTGTTAGAAAAAAGGAGGAAATTTGCTTACTATTGTCAATGATGTTTTGGAGATGGCAAATATCACAGTAAATGGAACAAAAAGATTGGACAGTATCAATCTGAAAAGCTTCTACACAGCAAAATAAAGGACATTAATTGAAATGGAAAACCATGGGAAAGGAGAAAATATTTGTATGCTATATAATTTGTAGAGCTTTAATATTTTAATATATAAGGAGCTTACATTGCTGAATATGAATAACAAAAAACAAAGCCTAATTACCTCATTAAAATGAATAAAAAACCTGAAAAAATATTTTCCAAAAAAAAAAACCACAGAAATGGCCAATGTTTTGATGTTCAGCCTCACTAGCTGTTAGGCAAATGCACATCAAAAACCATAATGAGACAAAGGATATAGCTCATCAGCACAGCACCTGCCTGTCAAGTGTGAGGTCGTAAGTTCAATTCCTGGTACTTGAAAAAAAAATATTCCTTCAAGCTTCTCAGTATAATCATGAAGACAAAAGACAGTAAGTGTCAATGAGAATGTGAAATTGTAGAGAAAACAAGAAGTTTATGCTGCTGTGAGGAATGAAATTTGCTACTACTGTGTGGAAAATAGTATGGAAATTACTCATATAAGGCACAAATAGGTTCCTGGAATCTTATTTCTCGCTATATATCCAAAAGAAATAAAATTGAAATCTCAGAAAGATACCTGCACCCCCAATTGCCTGCAGTAGAATTTATAGTAAACATGATATGGAAATGATTTAGAATCCTTAGATGGATGAAAAGATGAAGAAAAATTGTACTATATATATAATTTATGTGTAGGTATTAAACTGGAATATTATTCAAACATAAAAATAGTACTTTTCTTTCACAACAACATGGATACACTTGAAAGACATTATGCTAAGTAAAATAAGTCAGGCAGGGAAAGAAAAATACCACATGATCCAACTTCTATGTGGAAACGCTGATATTATAGCAAGAGAGTAGGACTGGTAGCTAAGGGTTAGAAAGGGGAACATGTTGTTCAATGAGTCCACGTTTTGAGCCTTAGACAAAAAGCTTCTGAGGGTTACAGTGTAGTACGGGAGGTGATGATAGATGGCTTCAGTTGATTTTGACAATCAACACACAATGTATGCGTGTGTGTGTGTAATTTTCATATTGTATGGATTGAATACTACCTACTATTTTGTCTGTCACTAAGTATTATTATGTAAAAATAAAAAATAAAAATAAAAACTCAGTTCCTGGGGTGTGATTGCCAAAAGAAATACAAGATACAAGGAAGATACAAGAAGAAAAAGAAGTCAAAGCTGTGAGATGATTTATGCACAGCTAGTATTGAAGGTGGGGAAATATGTTAACACCAAGGAATGTGGGAAGCCTCCAGAAGCAGAATGTATTTTCTTCGAATCTCCAAAAGTGTTGTCTTCCTATAGACCTGTTTTAAATACCTGACTTCCAGAAGTTTCAAATAATAAATATATTTGGTTTTAAAACTCTGAGTTGTGGTGATTTGCTGCAACAGTAACAGAAACTAATACATGAAGTAGTTTGCCAAAATTGTTAAAATCTTAGTTTGAAAGTATGCTTGTGGTATCACTGGCTGAGAATTCTCACTTAGAAATGGCTAAAGATTGACTAAGAGCACTGTGATGATATCCAATATTTTTATGTCTTTCAATGTTTGTTGTTTTATTTTGCTTTGTTTTGAGACAGGGTCTCACTGTAATTCAGCATTGTCTTGAGATCACTATGGACCTATGCTCATCTCTAACTCATGGCAATCCTCATGCCTTAGACTCCCAAGTGCTGAGATTATAGGTATGTGCCACCATACTTGCCCTATGAATCCGAATTTTTGTTCAAACATTAACAAAGACAAAGCTGAGAAAACCTGTCATTTACGTGATTGGCAATGAAGAACTAGGGAGAAAGGTTAGAAGTCATAAGAATAAAAATATCTCAGCAGTTAATTACTATGAAATCTGTAGACTTAACAGAATTGCAAAGTAATTTTTAATATAGTATAGAAAACACACCTATTTAGCTGCTGACTCTCATCTTAGTTTCATATTGATGAAAAATGCCCAGTGAGTGTACCCATTTGCAGGCCCAAGCCACATGAGATGGATGATTTCATGGTAGGTACCCTGTGTGAGTCTGTCCATAGTCATCTCTGAGGTGTTAACATCAAAATAGAATGAAGACAATGTAACTAGAGTATATGTAATGGAGTCTCGTCTTTAGGAAAAGGAAAATAAAGATGTGTGCACCTAGAGGAGGTGATGAAGAAAAAATTATTGCAGGAAATTAATTCTCAGAAGAAAGTGCACAAGAAACAATGTGATGTGCTAGTTAATAGAGGTTGGCCAAGTACCTACTGCTGAGAGTTCACATTCCTGAAAAGTTGTTTTTAATCTCTGTGATGGACTGAATAATTACCTTGATTGTTTTAGGGTTTCATATTTGATTGGAATTTCCTATAAAAATTCACACTGGCAACATTGATACTTTAATACATGCTTCAAATTTAAGGTAAGAGGCCAGTGAGTCTTCAAGTAAACAAAACATGCGTGAATCTCATTCACAATAAACGAACAAAATTTAGAAAAGTATTTCACTTGAGAATTCATTTACCAACTGTATTTTAGCACAAATTATTTCTTTTACATAAAGAGAATTTGAGTTTAACTGCTATGAGCAAATTTAAGACAAAACATCCTGCCACTGGTGAATCTAAAATTGGAACACCAATTTGCTTACACTTAGACCAACAGCAAAATTTAAAAGAGGAAAGTACATGTTCTGTAGCATAAAAGAAGAATAAAAAGAGTGCCCCCTCCAAAAAAAATCACACTCATCAAGAATGGAAGAGCATGGTACTACAAAACAAGCAGAAGGTATAAGCATACACTGACAATATTGGAGGATTTTTTTTCTCTTTGCCCAAAATATCTTAAAAACTAAGCCACATGAAGACACTGCCCCCTGCTCAGAACTTTGAAAAGTTCAATTCAATAAAGGAGAGCTGATCCTCTTTATTTATGAATTCTATATTTGCGAGTTTGTCTATGAATTTTATTTGTGATCTCCAAATCAATATTCAGTGCACACTCCACATATTGTGTGCATGCCCAGAGCAATAAAACATTTGAGACTCCTCTCTTACATGTTCCTGGATGAGGTTCAGTAGGACAGCACTCTCCTTTCATGGTTCATGCATTCTACTGTGAACAAGTTCCTTTCCTCATGGCTTACTTAGTACCACATTTAAGTATTTTTGTGAGGTTTGCCAGTGATTTTAATGTTTAAAATGTTCTCACATGTTGTATGGAAGTACTAAGTGTCCCTAAACTTAGGAAGGCTGTGACATATATTATTCATAAAATATACAAATTAGACGAATTTCACTCAGGTACAAGTACCAGTTCTGTTGGCCATGAGATTGGTGTTAATCAATCAAAATGATGCATGTCCTGAGGAAAAAGATTCACCAATTTGCTATGTGAAGTCTCCCTAGAAATTGCTATGTGAATACATTATATGATGAAGCTATGTGAAAGAGTAAAAAGTGACTAAATTTGTGAATTGTTTTGATGACAAATAATAAACAGTGGGAAGAATCACTGTTGTGAAGCTGAAAGTCAAAGGAATTCACATTAGGAAGTGCCAGAAAATAATGACCTCCTTCTATACTCATTCTGACTGGCTGGCATATTCAAAAGGTGACAGGGCATAACAAATGTTAAACTTTTAGAACTGGCTCTGTAGATCAGGAGGCTGGGGAAAGTTTAAAAAAAATAAGAGAGTGATAACCATTACACATAAAAAGGTAATGCTCAAACAGGTTTTTTGATGATAATGAGATTGACTGGTTTTTCAAGGACACAAGCCAATGAATCTGTACAGTATAATGCAAGTGGTGTTTGGGTCATAATTATTATGTGACTAGAGGTTGGGAGAGATCCAACAATATTCTTTCTCTAAAAAGATGTGAAATGTGAGTTGGAAAATAAAGGGTACAACTTTTGCAAACATTTAAAGCAAGAGGAACTAGGTAAGGAGTTCATTGTGGAAACTGTAGCTCAACAATATTGGTTCACTATTAAAACCACTAGCAATATTTTAAAAAGAAACATAAATTTCTAATCATGATTCACTGAGTTCATCTTTATGCAGATGGAGAATAAGGTTGCCCTTGCACAAAATTACATGTATTTAAATACTAAGGTGATTATTATTATTACAAAGATTACTGCTGATAAAAGTACCAAATGACCAGGACAGAACTTCATATTGGTGGGGAAACTGGCATTTTTGTTAGTTACCTTTCACCACTAGAGTAAATATCGGTGTTAATTAACTTATAAAGAGTAAAAGTTTGCTTTGACTCAATTTTACAGATTGAAGCCCGTGATCGATTGACCCTGCTTCTTTTAGGTCCATAGCAAAGGCAGCATCATGGAGCAGACCAAAACTATTCACCTTCTGGCAAGCCAGGGAGCAGATGAGAGCAAGGAAAGGACTTAGATCTCCAAATTCCATTACAGGACATGTTCTCAAGGCCCCCAAACCTCCCACCAGGAAATATCTCCTAACAATCATATAGCCTCCCACGGGGACTGGGTGGAGTCCAAGCTTTTAAAACAAGGGCCTTTGGCAAATATAGTAAATTATCACTATAGCAGTGTTCTAGAAAATCTGTTTTATCAAGTTTTCCACGTTGTCAAATAGTGAGAAAAACACAATGGCAAGTAACAGTGATTTAAAATGGAAGATCTGAAAGCAAAAGACCCAGGAGGTACATGATATGAGAGCAATTATAGTGAATGCTTAACATAAAAAAAAGTGAAAAAAAATTTCCACTAGCACCATTCAAAATAATCTCCCTCACTTGGAACACAATGATTCCATCCTTTTTTCCATTTTCTGCAGCAGTTTTGGAAGTCCTTTTTCATGAATGTCTTTAGTCACATTCTTGAAGCTGACTCAGTGTCCTAAAGTGATTCAGTATATTTAGCTTTCATAATCATCTTAATTTGGGTAAGAGGCAGAAGTCACACAATATCACACCAGTACATAAAATCGATGAGGACACGCTGTAGTTTTTATTCGACAGGAATAATTGTGAGCATTTTGAATTAATTCAGGAAACCAGGTAGCCACAAAAAGACACTGGCAAAAGACAACTTGAAGAACTACTTCAGAATGTGGCAAGAACCACGGGAGAAGTATCTTTAAAGTGAGGAGGAGTACTTTCAGATTGAGGGAAATGTGTCCTTTACAGTACTAAAATTTTAGAAACTATTTAAATATTCACTATAACGTTTATCATACCTTGTTATGCTATTTGTCATCAAAATTATAACTCTGCAGATTATATCATGGAAGATATAGAAGCTGCTATTCATGAAGAACCACAAAGTATGCACATTTCTACATTATATATGGTGAAGCTAGAGAAAGTGAACATGTTTGTGAAATATTTTGTGGCAAAGAAAAAGAATTCAATGATTGACAGAACGTTGAGAAATAGCAAAGCTTAGAAAAAATCGACATTATGTGATGACTTTTATTGTGAACCTGATACATTTAAAGTATTTGTGGTGTATCCAGGCAGTTTTGTACAAACAGCTGACAGAAGTGTCTACTGAGCAAATAAGCATAAGTCACAACCCTGGGAAGAATATAACCATTAGAAACTTATGTGTGATCATAGATTATTGTTTCCTTACAACTTTACCTCTAATATTTGGTTCATGTATATCACCTTATATGATTTTGATGATTCTCAAAATACATAGGGCTATTATTTCACATTTAGTGTTTGTAGTTATAAGCTATTTCACACTTTTGTCCATCAGTTATTTGTGTACTATCTCCTCATTATGACTGTGAGTACTAAGAAAGCTGGAACATTATTAATCTTGCTCCTATTTATGTCACCTAAATATTGCTTACTGCCTATTACTTGCTAGACTAATGATTAACTTGAAAAAATTTTAATATGAATACAAAATTCATCTAAATAATATTTACTTATAACAATAATAGTAAGAAGAATATTGTCTTGCTTTCTAATATTAATTTCCCTAGTAATTTTATTTTGTCTTTGTAAAACTTAAATATCTGGAATTACAGCAGTCTTGTCTGATAACAAATGAGTACAAATTGCCACAATGCTATTTGTAAAACAAGTACACACTATGAATATAGCATGTCTTATTGCTATTCCATTCTTAAAACTGATACTTACATAGAATCAACTTTTCACAAAATACAAACACCTCTCTCAGAAAATCTTAAATACATTTTAAAAATAACTTAATTTCAAACCTTTATTTATGCAAGACATAGAAGCAAATGTAAAAGAAAACTAATACTGAGGCACATAAATGCTACAACATTCATATTCAGCTCTCTTTAGAAAATATAATTCCAATTTTATAGATTTAAGTATACTCTGATCCATGGAACACTGAACTAATCACAGATAAAGAATTTTCTGGTAGATTTAACTTAGTTCAGAAAGTATAGCAAGTATAATATAATTATACTATATGTTGTATAATTGACATTTTTATTATTTCCTCTCTATGAATCACTTCTCTTTTTATAGACTCACTAATGCACAATAGAAGAGAATTATATTATAGCAAGCAAATCTCACTGACAACTCATCTAATGAAAGAGAAAAGAGAAAATAGAAAGTGAAAGAGAAAAGAAACAGCATATTAAATAAGACTAAATTCTTGACTAATTTCTTAAGAATTGGATTTCAGTTGAATCCAACTTATTCATCCTTAGACCCAAGGAACTAAAATGTACTCAAAAAATTTGTTCACTCAGTTATGATACTAAGAATACATCTTAAATTATTGTACAAGCTAGCTGTACTGTACTATGACAGTAATGTGTGGGAAATGTTCACACTAAACAGTGGTTGCCCTAGTGCTTTCCATGTATTTTACAAACATTTCTTTAATGAGAGAAAGGATGTACCTAGTTGTCTCTCTTGTTTACATTTTGTTTTTCATCTCCATTCTTAAGGGGTCAATACATTTTAAACTTAAAATGACTAACTGATAACTTCATCATGAGATAGAAATTATAATGCACTGTCATTAGTTACAGGAATATATGCAACAAATAGCCCCATTCTTCTTTCTTTTTAATCAGGAATCAAACTCATGACCTCATGTCTGCCTGGCAGGTGCTGTGTTGCTGAGTTATATCCCCAGCAACATCCCACTCTAAAAGGAAGATAGTATGATTAGTCACTACTGAAACCTCAATCATTTTTTTTTGTAAAGAGAAAAAAGACCCAGAAAAAAAAACCCAAAACCAAGAGACATACAAACTACAAGAACAAAAAACACAAAGTAATAATAATACAGGTTTTCAAAACAAGATGATAGGAATTTAACAGTGGTTGTAATATTGCATATTGTTATCTTCAAAAAGTTGCTTGATTACCAGATAGACATGACAAATTGATCTAATCATATGAGTATTAACTTTTCTTTTCAAGAGCCAGTAGAATTAGTAGTATAATCATTTTAGGATATATATCTAGGCACCAGGGATTTAGCTCAGTGGCTAAATTTATATCTTTTTCTTTTTCCTTTTTTCTCCTTCTCCTTACCCCTGTTGTTTTTCCCCCTTAATCAGTTTCTTAACCTTTTACAATATCTATTGTAGGTTTTGATCTTATTTACTCTTTTAATTTCTTACATTATAGAGATAATATAGTATTTACATATGTAAGTCTGATTAATGTCACTTATGAGGATGGCCTCAAATTTCATTCATTTACCTATAAAAGCCTTGATATGATCCTTCTTTATAGCTGTGTAGTACTCCATAGTGTAAAAATATCATTCAATTTTATCCATTCAATTGATGAGCATTTGAATTATTTCCAAGATTCAGGTATTAATAAATTTTGCTACTAAAACCACAGGCACAAATGTATTACTGTGGTGTGATGTTTTCAGTTCTTTTGGAAAAATACCCAGAAACATGATAGCTGGGTCAAATGAGATCTCTAATCCTAGATTTTTGTGGAATGCTCATGCTGATTTCCACAGTGGCTGCACAAACCTACACTCCAACCAACAGTGAAAAACATTTTCTTTTACCCCACTGCCCTTCCAGCATGATATTAGTTAAATTCTTGATCTTGGCCATTCCTTCCTGGAAGAAGATGGAATCTCAGTGTTTTTATTTTTAATTTTTTGTACTGGGATTGAACTCATGACCTTGCATTTGCCAGGGAGGCACTTATGCCACTGAGCTAAATCCCTGGCCCTTAGAATGTCAGTGTTAATTCACCTTTTCCTAATGACCAATGATGCTGAACATTTTTTCATATATTTATTTACCATTTATATTTCTTCATTTGAGAAGTGCATATTCATCTCAGATGCCTTGGATTGGATCTCTGAATTTTGAGTGCCTGGTGTTTTTTAATTCATTATTTTCTTTAGATAGAAGTTATTGCCAGAAGGTGAGTTGGCTAAGATTTTTTTCCCAATTACTCTTCTCACTTTGTTGGAGATTTCTTTTGACATGAAAAAACATTTAATAAGATAAAAACCCAGTTGTTGATCCTGGGAAGTATTTCCCTTGCAATTTGACTTATGTTCATAAACTCTCTACCTATGTCTTCAAGATTTCCATCTACTTTGCCTTCCAGCAGATTTAGTGCTTCTGTTTTAATATTTAAAACTTTGATCCATTCTGACTTTAGTTTATTGCATGGTGATAGACATGGGTCTACTTTTAGTTCTTGGCAAATAGAAAGCCAGTTTTTTCAGCACCACTTATTAAAGAGGCTATCTTTTTTCAGTGAACTTGTTGGGTTCTTTTGTCAAACATAAAGTGGCTTAATGTGTTTGTAGTTGTGGCTGTATCTTCCAATCTATTCCATTAAGGTCTGTTTTTTTTTTTTTTTTTGAGTACCATGTGGATTTTATCATCATCTTTTTGTAGTATAATTTCAAGTTAGGGATTGTGATACCTCCTGCCTTACCTTTGTTGCTCAGAATTCCCATTGTTATTCTAGGTGTCTTCTGGTTCCATATAAATTTTAAGAATGATTTCTCTAGATTAGTGAGACATGCTAATGGTATTTTGATTATAATTGCATTAAATATGTATAAAATTTTTGAGAAAATAGCCATTTTTAAAGTTTGTTCTACCTATTCATGAACAAGGACTATCTTTCCATTTTCTGAAATCTTCTTGGATTTCTTTTTTCAGAATACTGTACTCTTCAATGTTTAGATCTTTTACTTCCTTTGTTAGGTTGATTCCTAAGTACATTATTCTTTTGGGTGCTTTTGTGAAGAGTGTGGCTTTCCTTATTTCTTACTCAGTGTGTTTGTTTTTTTTTTTTTTTGTTTACTAGAAGGCTATTGATTTTTGAGTGCTGAGTTTGTATCGTTACACTACTGAAGTTGATTATTAGATTTAGAAGTCTTTTAGTGGAGTTTTTGGGGTCTTCTATGTAGAGTATGACTTCATCTGCAAATAAAAATAATTTAATTTCTTCCTTTCATACCCTTATTCCTTTAATTTCTCTCTCTTATCAGATTGCTCTGGATAATGTTACAGAACTATATTGAGTAGGAGTGGTGATAGTGGACATCTTTGTTTCTGCTTTTAGGTTGAAAGCGTTTATGTTTTGTCATTTAGTAAGATGTTGACTGTTGGTTTATCATACATGGCTTGTATCACATAGAGATAAAGCCCATTTATTCCAATTTTATCCAAGGTTTTTATCATGAGTGAGTGTTGGAGTTTGTCAAAGCTCTTTCTGCATCTATTGAGATGATCCTGTGATTCTTGTTTTTGACTCTATTGATATGGTGTATTACATTGATTGATTTCTGTATGTTGAACCATCCCTGCATTTCTGGGACGAATCCCACTCAATCATGGTGTATTGTCTTCTTAATGACTTGCTGCATTCTATTTGCTGGTATTTTATTGAGGATTTTTGCATCTATTCATTAGTGAGATTGGCCTGTAGTTATCTTTTTTGGTTGAGTCTTTCTCTGGTTTTGGTATTTGGGTAACGCGTGCTTTCAGAAATGAGTTAAGGAAACTTGCTTCCTTTTCAATATTACTGAAGACTTTGAGCAGTATTGGCATTAAATCTTTCCTAAATATCTTGTAGAATTTAGCAGTGAATCCATTAGGACTTGGGTTTTTGTTTGTTGGTAAGGGTCTAATTACATTTTCAGTTTCATTAACTGAAATTGGGCTATTCAGCCATTTTACATCTTCTTGATCCAGCTTTGTTAATTCACATGTTTCTAGGAATCTGTCCATTTCTTCTGTTATTGAACCTATAAGAATAAATATTTTTGAAGTAGGTGTTGATGATCTTCTGTATTTCCACAGGGTTTGTAGTGATTTCATCATTTTCATTCTTTATTGCATGAATTTGAGTTTTTTCTTTATTTCAATAATGTTGGCTAGTTGCCTATCAATTTTATTTATTGTTTCAAAGAATCATCTCTTTGATTCATTTATCTTTATATTGGTTTCTTAGTCTTAATTGCATTAATTTCTGCTTTTAATTTACTTTTCTGTGGGCTTTGGGTTTGACTTGCTCTCCTTTTTCTAGATAGTTGAGTATAGTATCAGTTTGTTTATTTGTGTTCATTCTGTTTCTCTGATGTGTAAGTTCACCACAATAAATTTCTCTCTGAGGATAGCTTTATTGCATTCCACAGCTTCCAGTAAGCTTTATTTCCATAGTCATTTGCTTGGAGATATTGTTTAATTTCTTCCTCAATTACCTCTGTGACCCATTGATTATACAGGAGGGCATTATTTAGTTTCCATGTGTTTATGGAGTTTTTTCAACTTCTTTTATAATTAATTCCCAGTTTCCTGGCACTATCGTCATATAATATGCATGGGATAATTTTGATCTTTTGCATTTACTTTTGCATGTTCTCTGGGCTAGTATATGGTATATCTTAGATAATGTTCAATGTGCAGCTGAGAATAACGTATACTCTATTGTTATTGGGTGGAATACTTTGTACATATCTCCTAAATCCATTTGTTCACAAGTTTGATTCAGTTCTGTTATTTCTTTACAGATTTTTTGTCAAATTGACCTCTCTCTTTGTGACAATGGAGTGCTAAGGTCCTCTGCTATGATTTTATTATTGCTTATTTGATTATTGATGTGTATTAATATTTGTCTTACATAGCTGGGTGCTCCCATATTTGGTTCATATACATTTAGGATTATTACCTCTTCATCTTGAAGTTTTCCCCTACTTTTTTCTGGGTTCCTATCACATTGAGTATTGTTTTCCATTTGTTGACTTTCAGTCTATGAATCTCATTTTGAGTTAAATGTGTTTGTTGTATACTAAGATTTTTTTTCTTAATCCACCCTGCCAGTATATTTCTTTTGATTGGTAAATTGAGACCATTTACATTAATGGTTATAACTGATATGTGTTGTTTTATCATTGTCATGTTATCTTTCTGTCTTTGGTTCCCTAATTTTACTCTTCTGTTTTAATTTATTTTCTTGCTTATTAGTTGCTTCTTTTTTTGTGTTGTTTTCCTGGAATTGTGGTCATTTTTTATCTCTTTCTGAATAGCTTTCAGTGCTCTTTGTAGATTTGGTTGGGTTGTCATGAAGGTCTTTGTCATAGATGTATCTTATTTGTCACAGATGTATCTTATTTCTCCACTGATTTTGAAAGTAGGTTTGCAGGGTACAGCAATCTGAGTTGGAAGTTAAAATACTTCACTCCATGCTTTTCTTGACTTGATGTGTTTTCTTATGTTCCTTTGGATCAACCAGATGCCAGGTGTTAGTTGCTTCCTCTTCAGTGGGATGTCAGGCAGCAGGTCTCACTGAAGGTTGCTGTTGGTTCCAGGTCACTGTGCTCAGACACCCAGTCCCCTGTGGGCTTCATTGAGGGTTCCCAGATGACTGCAGGTTGCTGGGCATAGATCTCCAGGCCCGAGAGCCTCAAAGATGGTTCCCAAGTGTGGATAGATCATTCGGTGCAGGCTCCCATTCTTAGTAGGCCTCACTGATGCAAACTCCCTTTCTTAGTAGGCCTCACTGAGGGTTCCAAGATGACTATGATTCACTGGGCACAGGCTCCCAGTCCTTGCAGGCCTCAGAGATACTCCCCACATGTGTGGTCAAGAAGCTGGGTGCAGATTCCAGTCCCAATGAGCCTTACTGAGGTTTCCTAGCTCTGGGTGGATCACTCAGTGCCGCTCTACCACCCTTGCAAGTTTACTGTGGGTTTGTGGATTTCAGGTCATTGGGTGTAGATTCCCAGTCCCTGTGGGCCTCAGAGATGATGTCTGGGTATGCACAGGCCCCTCGGTTCAGCCTCCCAGTCCCCAAGAGCTTCACCAAGGGTTCCAGGATGATTGCAGTTCTCTCGGAGGAGTCCCCTTTAGGCCTCAGAGATTGTGTACAGGTGTGAGCAGACCTCAGGGTGCAGCTTTCCAGCCTTGAACCCTCAATAATTTATTTCCACATACATTAAATATTTACTGCATGACAGGCACTGTTAATATTTTAACATGTTTAAATTTAAATAAGTAACAACAACAATTAAAAAACAATAAAAAATCTTTTTAAACTTGTGTTTTTTTGGTTCTGCTAGTAAGGAGACTGGGAATTTTCACTCCATCCTAACAAAAAGTAACAAACTGGACAAATGTGAAAGTAAGTTTGTCTTCCTGAATTTGTAAACTAAATGTGAACATATTTTCTTCAAAATTTGGAGAGCTACACATCCAAATGTGGAAGCCAAAGCTCATATAAACTGGTATTTGAGCTCAGAAGTCACTAGGCAGCCAGCTTTGGGATAAGAATACATGGATTCTGATCAATAAATTGAGGGCTCAGCCTGGACAACTGTAAGAGTTAGAAATTATAGGCAGAGGAAAGGACTATGGTTTCTTTTAGTATCGCCCTAGTCTGAGCATCGCCAGTTTTTCAAAGTAAATATCAAAACTTTCTCCTGTGCAATAAGCAGGGGAATGAGTAAAAGATCTGTTTTTTAAAAAATGCTAGAGTACTTGGCTCTTCAGAAAGTCTGAAATCAGGAGAAACTAGTAACCAAAGCCCAGTCTTCTTGGGTATTATCAGAATCTAATTGACCTGGAAGAAGCAGAATGTACCTCTAGTCCACTCTAGCTATTTTGTATAACCAAAGGGAGGAGCACTTGTAAAGTTCACAGACCAAAGGAATAGAGACACTAAAAGTGTAAGACCTAAAAAGCATAGGACTCTTTAACACTTTCCCTCACTTTGCCCATCATCCCTATATTAATACAGGTGACTTACAATACATATTTTCATATCCAGTAGTGGATTTTCATATCCAGCTATTAACAAAGCAATTGTAAGACACATTAAAAGGTAAAAACATTTGAAGATACAGAAACAATGTCTGTCTCAGACATAGAAGGGATATTAGAATTATTATGGGAAATTAGAGTAAGTAGGATTTTCATACTAAGAAGTCTGATAAAGAGGGCACTGTGCAAGAATAAATGGTAATGAAATAAGAGCTAGAAATCATAAGAAAGAACCAAATGAAATGCTACAGATTGAAAACACAGTGACAGAAAAGAAGAATACCTTAACTAGATACTATAGTAGGTTGTATACAATTGTAAAAAAATCTCTGAAATTGAGGCTCTTAATAGAAACTTCCATAGCTATAAATCAAGGAGATTAAAAACTGAAAAAAATGCAGAATATTCAATGGCTATGAGATAGTTACAAACTGCATAATACATTTATAATGAGAAAGGGGGAAAAAGAAACCTATGGAATATTTGAAATAGTTGTGCCTGAGAATTACTCTAAATCAATGTCAGACACAAGATCACCCAATTTAAGTTCTCAGAAACTAAACTTAACCATATCATTTTGAAACTACAGAATGTCAATGATAAAGCAAAACACCCTGAATGATAGGGGAAAATCTTACTGATGAAGAAAAAAGATTATGACATTTCCACCTGATATCTCCTTAAAAATGATAAAAGGATAAAAAGAATGGAGAAATACATTGACAGTTTTCAGAGCAGTAGAGGAAAAGACAGCATCAACATGAAATTGTATATGCCAAAAGTTATTTTTTCAGAAATGAAGAGAAAACAAAGAATGTTCAGACAAATATCAATTGTTGGAATTTGTTGCCAGAATAATTGAAAGAAATGTTAAAATATGTTCTCTAGAGAGAAGGACACATGTACACACACACACACACACACACACACACACACAAAACCCACAAAAACAGGTCAGGAACTTACCTCTACATCAAAGAGAGCATGGAGAAGGAATAATTGAGGTTAAAATGTTTCTTTTATTTTTCTTATTCTTAATTGATCAAGTGATTATAGCTTGTCAAAATAATAGTAACAATGTACATACATATTCACATGCATGCATTTGTGCCATGTAGATATTTGCAGGGAGAGAGAAGAACTATTTTGTTTTTATAAGAAACTCACACTACTCATTACTTGGTATAGTATTTTTGAAAATGGACCTGTATTAACTGTAATGTGTTCTATAAATTTTAAAACTATTCTAAAAGTAAAACTGGAGTATATTCTATATTCTAATAGTCTATTACAACCCCAGAAGTCAGAAAAAGAGAAAATGAATTAATAGTGACAAATAAGATAGTTCTTATACAAATGTATCAATAATCCCTTTGATTGTCAACTATTATCTATAAATAGACTTAAAATAAAAAGCTACTATCATCTCAAAAATTATATTAAATGTAAAGAATATAAATATAAAGTCTATGAAAAAGATCGCATTAATTTAAAAGCAAGAATAACTATTTTAAATTCAGAAAAATTTCACAGCGAGAAAAAATATCAAGGGCAAAAAGCCATTATATAAACAGCAAATGAGTCATTTCTCTATGAAGACATAGCAATTACTATGTATATCCATAACAATGTGTTAAATTTCATAAAGACCAATAAAATAAAATAATATGAATCTAAATGACAAATTATATGATCATCTGAAAAGACAGAAACTTAATTTGAAAAATATCTGGTATATTACCTGTATTTAGCTTACTATTACATTTATTATTATTATTATTTTGCAAGACTACTTTATCTGTCCTAAAAGAAAGCTTTATTTTATTTTATTTTATTTTAAATTTTATTTTTTAAATTTTCTGTCTCTTTGAGACAGAGTCTCTCTGTGCAGTTCAGGTTGGTCTTGGGCTTACTTTGTAGCCCAGGCTGGTCTTGAACTTGCAATGATCCTCCTACCTCAGCCTCCGGAATGCTGGGATCACAGGAGTGTGCCACCATACCTGGAAAAATCTTTATTTTAAACTTAGAATTTTGACAAAGTCAATTCAATTTTAATTTTATAATTAAATATTATTGTTAAAACTTTGTCAATTCCTTTGGATTGGTTTCCTCCTAATTCTTTCCCTCCTCACTTCCCTAATCTTTTTCTAAAACAGTGTATGCCAAAACGAAATCTGGCATATGGTGGTAAAATACTAAACAAATGAAACAGAATAAAATCTCTTCACTTTGATAGAAAGGCACATGTAAAAATACTCACAGGTAAGATTATATTTAACAGTTAAAGACTGGTTGTTTTCTCCTAAGATAGAAACAAAAGAAATTATCCCATCTTTCATAGTTCTTTTCAACATTTTACTTTATATTCTTGTGAGGAAAATCAGACAAAAGTAAAACATATTACTACTACTACTCCTACTATGACTGTCTCTGCTACTACTACTGTAGGTATTCAGATTGGAAAAGGTAGATGTACATAGAAAATTTCAAAGAACTCACTAAAAAATTAACAGAACTAAGATGTACTCAGCAACATTTGAAGATTCAGAATTGATAAATAGTTTATTATATTTGTTTACTCTTTCTACAAACAAAATAGAAATGATTGTAAGAAAGCAATTTAATTTAAAATAATTTCAAAACAGTAGAATACCTAGGAAAGGTATTAAGGAAGAAATGTAAAATTTATGTACTGTAAACTGCAAAATGTTGAAAGAATTTAAATATCGAAGTAATTTTTAAAAATCTCAAGTTCATGAATTGGAAAGTTTCATATTAAATGATCATACTCCCTACATTAGTAAACACATTTAATGAAACCTGTATCAGACACCCAGGTGACTTATTTGTAAAAAATATGTAAAATATTTTACAGTATCTGTTAAATTTTTAAAAAATTTAAAGTATAATTCCAAAATCCATATGAAATTTAAAGGGACATAAAATTTAAAGAGAAATTTATAAAATTTCCAAAATAATCTTTCAAGAAAAGAAAGAAAAAAAGAAACACCAAAGTAGAAGTTCTCATGTTTCATATTTCAAAATTTTTTCTAAACCATATAAAATCAAGACAGCTGGCAATGCCATGACGATGGACTATACAAGTTGAGATAAAAAATACAGGGTGTTTATAATTAATGAAATTATTAGATGAAAAGACATATTGTAATTAATCTCCCTTAAAATACTCCCCCTCATTTTGAACACATATATCAAAAATCAATGTGTTCTTCCTTGAATGTCTTTAGCTGCTTTGTCAAAGCTGCCTCTATGCCCTGAATCAATTCAAAACTTTCACATTTCTTGATCTTTTATTTTGGGGAACAGAGTCACACAGTGTTATATTCACTGAATAAGGTCACACTTTGTTGTGTTTACCAGTTTTGTTGTTGTTGTTGTTGTTGTTTGCCCTTGGCAGTAGCTTTTATCATATTTTTGATCATATTTCATAAAGACAATCATGAAAGCAGATTTTCAGAACTGCTACAGAATATTGCAAGAAATAAATGGGGTAAGTATGTTTGAAGCAAAAGAGAGTGTTTTGAAGGAATTAAGGACAATATATCTTTTAAGGTAATACTTTTTTTATTTAAACATTTACTGTATAAGTCAATCATGCCTCATAAATCAATAGAGCATAATCAAGAATTCAGAAATAAATCTATACATTTATGATGACTGATTTTCAGAAGGGGTCCCTAAGGCATTCAAGTGATGATAGGCCAATTAGATTATTATCTACATATAAACCTCATGACATTAACTCAGAGGGGACCACATGCCTCCAAGTAACAAACTATTACACTCTTAGAAAAAATATAAATATATATAAGCATGATTTTGCATTTAGGAAAGATTCTTGTCCATGTCATGAAAACATAAAAAATGAAAGAAAATATGTTATATTCATAATATATTAGGACATTTCTCAAAATACTAACTAAAAGATGAACAATCCAATAAATAAATAAATAAAATATTTTAATAAACACTTTATGTAGAAAAACTGTTAAATAGCAAATAAGCAAATGTTTGACATTTGTCATTAGGAAATTACACACTGAATGTTCAATGAGATGTGAATATATAACACAAAATAAACCAACAAAATTTGACAGTGTCCGATATTGACAGGAAGAAGGATTATAAGAAACAATTGGATGTTCTTGGTAAAACTTCGAAATAAGATAACAATTTAAATAGCATTTTGTCAGTTGCTTAACATGTTAAATTGTGTTTTCTGTGTCACACAGCAATCCTACTACTTAGCCATTACTCAGACATATAATTGTGTATCACATAAAGATGTGTTTTTATGCATAAGTGACATAGGTAAAGGAATGCTGTACGCAGTTTCATTCCTATTAGCCCCAAATTGTAAATAACTCACTTGCTCATCAACTGGTAAATGCACAAAAGGTTTATGGTACACATAAAGGAGAATTACTTAGCAGTTAAAACAAAGAGAAATGAACTACTTGCAACAACACAAATGAATTTTTAAACACTGTGCTCTAAATGAAAGGAGCCAGGCAGAAAAACCTGCACAATATAATTTGCTTTATGAAACTCCAGCAACATGGGAAACAGATTAAATTTTGACAGGGGCAGAATTCAAATTAAATGAGAATTTGGAGAGAATTAATATCAAAATTTGGTTGTCATTAAATGCTGTTCATTTGTTAAAAGTACTTAACTGTTTAAATTTAGTGATTTTTTTGTGTGTACATGAGTTAGGTAAAGCAAAGTGACATTAACTAGAGAGATAAAACTTGTATATATTAATTCTATTATAGTTTCCATTCCATTTTATTCTCCATTTCTTCTCTTCCTGAATAAATTGGAGATGGACTATTCTTTCTTTTATGCCTAATCATTACAGAATAGACGGTTGCTACATTTTAGAACAGGCTTCTTCGATTTGATTCTGAGCAATCTACTAGTCTAAGATAACTCTCACAAAGCAAGCCAAATGTTTGTTTTGAAAACATAGAAAAGATGGTATCATTTTAGAGCATAAGTATATTTTCATAACCAGTGTTAAATTTTAAAGACCGTAGTAAAGTGTGATAAATTTGCTGGCTCATCATTTTGGTACAAAACAGAAACGATATAAAGTGTTTTGATGGATATATTACCCCTATCCAGGTAGTCATCTTATATTAAATGCAAGTCACTAAATTTGTTCACACTTAATGCTTTGAAAACATACCTTTCAACAGTAGTTGAACACAATGCCACATGAACTTTTTTAAGTAGAATGTGAAGTTGGACACCAATGACAGAAAGGACCATATTTGGGATGCTAACTCAGTTAGAATTATATGAACAGATAGGAGAAATTCATCCAAGTAAAAGTTGCACATATAAATTATTTTATGAAGGAATATTGAAATCCAATCATGGATTTCAAAATCACATACTAGATTCTTGTCAGAAATATCCATTACTGAATACTAAATGTACTTTGTTGCTAAACTTTAAAAAAGTCTTAAGATTTTTTTTTTGTTCTGTGATTACAAACTTTGTAGTACTACGTGACAGTGTTTCGATGTCCATGTAAACCTTATTACCCTTTTGCACATTTTGTGAACAACATATTGAAAATTGCAGTGGGGACTCCAGGATATAAATTACAAATGAGGCAAAGATGTAAGTTCATAGTTTGCTTGTGTGGAAAGGAAGGAGCTGCCCATTTCAGAGTTTGTGTGTTTTGAGACGTCAGATAGTCTGTAACAAAATTCTTCCCAGGCCTTACTTACTCTAGCAGGACAAAAGGCGTGTTTCCATCTGCTATAGTCTCTTGGAGACCTCTGCAGATATTTTATTTAAAAATAACGGCCAACAAGAGGGAAAAAGAAGTAGAAATATAAAAAGATCATGGTATGATACGTGTGTTTACCAGTATTTCAGAGTGAATATATTATATATAACAACATATTAATAAAACAAAGGAAAATAATGCAAATAATGACACAAAGAAGTAAAATGCGCAAAACTAGGAGAGTTACAGTTGTCATTATTCCAACACATGCAGAAAATATACTTTCATTTACCATTAAATGTAAATGATGTTTAATCTCTCAGAAACGTTCACGAACAGTGAAAATCTGCACAAATAATGAACAGTTAGTTTCTTACTGTCGATATTAGATTATTCTAAAGGACCAGTAGAGAGGGCGCTCCCATTCCAGACAGACAGCAATAGCAAGAAGTCGTTAAAGAGGATTGTGGCAGAAAACAGTTCTGATACCCAAAATTGAGGTGTTTTTACCTCCGCAATTTATATGCCAGACTTGACAATTCTTGTCTTCAACCTTAACCTTAACATTTTAAAACATGAATAGAAAATAAATGGGCATTAAAGGAGTGCTCTTCTCTGTAGTAGAGAAGAATCGCACTCAGGCTGTTAATTATGATTATTTATTTGTTTGTTTGTTTTGCTTTATTCTCTCTGTCAGAGAAATGCATCATACAGTGATCTTTATGTACAGACACTCAAACACAGCTTCCCACTGTGCAGTTCTTAGCTCTTTACCCCACATTGAAACCCAGCCTACTTGAAGCTAAGATATTATTTCTTCACTATCACGCGTAATAAGAATTACAATTTGTTTGTCTATGATTAATTACCACTTTTCCCAAGAGATGCATGGCTAAGTGTTTTCATATGCTAATATATGCCAGGCTGCCAGTGCTAATTCAACTCTCTAATACTAAAACTCACCTTAAGTGAAAGGATATCTCTGTTTATTGCCAAAGTTGTCATTTCCCCGGAAATGAAATAAATATCTAAGAAGCATTTCAATGACAGAGCTGCCTTTCGGCTGACAAATCACTCCTCGCTATTAAAGGCAGATATGTGTCAACGTGTGCATTACTTAAGGCTCATGAGATAATTGCTTCAATTTGCCTGAAAGTCTGATAATGTCATTTGCACAACTGCAAATGGTGTCAACACTGAATGAATGTTCTTGAATATTGCTGAAGGTGTGATCTATACTTGGGGAAAAAAGGCCTTCCACTGAAGTATCTTCTGCCAGATAAACCATTAAGTAGTAGCCTGCCTCTTCAGTTTGTGACCTTGAATCAAATATTTGGATTAACCACAAAAAAGTCAAGATTATAGATGGCCTTATTAATATGTAATTCCTTGATCACTGCTCTAAGTTCAAAATAATATTAATTGATATTTTCAAAAAAGGCCACAGAGTAGTTCAGCTGTATTTATAGTAAGCTATCTGATAGTTGAGGAAGGAAGAACTACTAAGGATTGGACTGTTCTCTTCTCACATTTCATGACATGACATACATTTTGCTATCATTTAAAAAAATTTCTCAAATTCTAGTTTTCTCATTTGTCAAAGAGAGTGTAATACTACCTATTATCAACAAGTTTTATGGAGATTAATTGTCTTAAATAAATTAAAAAATAATGGGTTCTGGATATGACTCAGGTCAAATACCTAAGATAGTTTTGTTACTATTAAAAACTAAATGCATATTTAATAAAGTTCTTATTTTCCTAAAACTAAAATTATTTGTTTATCAAATAGAGCCAATAATAAATTGTTTGCAAGCCTGATTTTCTTAAAGTGTTGTGATGCTCACGTGAAAAATGTAAGTATCATATCCAAGTATATAGCAGACTCTGGAAAAATAATCGTGTCTTTATTTTCTATAACCAACAGTAAAATAGAAAGATATTTTCTTAATATGAAGGCATTGACAGGCTCCAAAATTAACTGTAATATATTTCTATTTTATTATTCACCTGAGCTGGTGCTAGCTGCACATTCTGCCTGCAGTAATTGTTCAGATCAGTGGTCTATGGCCAAGGACAGAAGAAATGAGACATTTAATACTTTTAATTAATACAGAGTGGAAACCAGAGAGATATAAGTTGAGGCATCTGCTAAACTGTAAATCCCTGAACAGAAATGACCCTTTGTTTGATTGGAATACAATATTTGAAAATTATAAGATGTAACATGAAGTTTATCTCAAATTAAGAGTTCTTATTTAACTTAGAATGTAAACTTACCATGCAACAATTCATGTCCAAATGAATTGTATTAATATGGAATTAAAAGGAAGCTTAACGTGTGTTATTAAATACATGCATTCATTATGCAACTATCTACTAACCTGATAGTATAAGACAATTTTTAAAAAAAATAATGCTTCAGTATTAGAAAGATGAGAAAATATATTTGCATATAAGAAGAGTCAACACATATTTGGGAGATTTATGACAACTATGTCATTGTTAACTTTCTCAACAGAATGTAGAGATTAAAAATAAAAATGTAGTGGTGTGGGAAGAATAAAAATTAGCTCCACTCAGGATTATTCTAGTAAAACCTAGAAATTAGAAGCAAGATGATATGATAAATGAATGGTACATGAATGATAAAATTCATGATAAAAAGTGCCCATTCAGGGCACTTTTCTTCCCAGAAGAATATGAACCCAACACAGTCATGGTACAGGGTACAATAGATAATTGAAGAATCAGAATCATAAGTACATGGAGTCCTTACGTATTTTTTACTCATTGTGCTATAAAATTTACATATTTTCTCTGCTATTTATTTATTTAGTAACTCATTTGGTACTAGGTTTAGAAATCAGGGCCTTGTGCTTGCCAGCAGGTGATGTGTTGCTGAGTACATCCCTGGCCCTCTGTGCTACCTAAAATCCACAATCCTGCAAACCAAACTACCAAGCCCGTTTTAGCAGTTTTGAAGCTCTCTCTCTTTTTATTGACACTATACTCCCAGGGAAAATATTTTCATTTTATTTCCCACCCAAGGAGTTTTATCAGTTGTTACACATGGACATTGAAGTGTGATTCTCCAGAAAGCACTTAGCAATTATTAACAGTGAATGTTAACCTAAGTTTCTTCAGTCATTTGATGAGATCTCTGCTACTCCAAAGTCAGTGGGAATGTTAATAGACTGGAAGAAATGAACACAGTCTTTGGAGAAGACAATCAAGAGCTCACATCGCTAACAATATATAACGTTTTAAGTAAAAGGAAAGGTATTTCAATCAAGAAAAAAATAGATATAATACATGTGAGAAGCAAAACATGAGCTCCGAGACATTTAAAAATATGATATTTTTTAAAAATAAAAATATTATGCAAGTATTAGATGAAAATATCAAAAAACTCACTTAGATAGTAACACAAAATAATCAGGGAAAGTAACAGATCCACAATTGGAATCACATAAGGGTAACAAAGAATCACTGTTCGCTTTGGCAGCACACACATTAACAATCACACACAGAGATCTTCCTTGTGATGTGTTTTACTACACAAAATACTAGAAACTGTCCAGATGACTAAATATACTGTACAGTCACATTTAGAGACACATGCAAAGACAAACATTACAAAATACTAACAGTGTACCCAAATAATTTGTAAATATGATCTGTTGGGCTTAAATTCTCTTATGGAAGAATTTCAAATATCTGCAAAATGCATCTAAATATTAACAATGGCTGGGGCTGAGGATTTAGCTCAGTGGCTTAAGCACCTGCCTTGGAAGTGCAGTTGTGAGTTCAATCCCTGGTACAAAAAAAAAAAAGACAAGAAAGGTTTCCACTGGGGTTTTACATTATAAGACAACAAACACTATTATTTTTTAATTTTCAACATTTGCTAAACTGTATATAATTAATAATTTATTTTGACTTCAAATATATAAACATCTCATATAAAATGCATATTTTATATACATTAATATATAGATAATATTTACAATAACAAAACATAAGATAATAAGATAGAAAAGTTGGATATACAACATGTAATTATCCAATATACATTTATAATAAGATATACTATTTACAAAGATATACATATATTATATATAAATAAGTATTAGAGATTTAGTTTTTCAGTTTCAGGTTATTATTGATCTCATTAAATGAATTTCACCTTTTTATCTAATGAGGGAGTTTAACTCTGTGATTGAACCATGTGAACAACATGTACTGAGCACTTACTATATTCCAGATTTTGTGCTTTAGCCATTGAGAGTACAGTGGTCACAAGGCAAACCTTTCATTGCTGTCACCAAACTTGCAGTCTAGAGGTGAAGCTAAGAACAAATAAGCTCACATATAAAATTATGGCTTGTAAAAATTGGCTTGAAGGAAAGTAAATATTGACAATAAATGATATCAACTGAGGGCTGGGGATTTAGTTCAGTAGCATAAGTGCCTGCCTTGCAAGCGCGAGGTCGTGAGTTTGATCCCCGGTACCAAAAAAAAAAAAAAAGTATATCAACTGAATAGCTAAGGAATTTCTCAAAAGAAAATTTGACTATGGACTTAAGAAATTAAATTTTAAAACTACATAAAAAAATGTTAGGAAAGAAAAGGAAAAAGACATCAGACATTAACCTTTAAAGTCAGAGGTATGTCAGAACCAAAAGGAAGGTAAAAACATAATGATCAATGAAAAGAGATAATATGATAACTGGGGTAAAATCCCAGGAGGTTTGAGAAAGGATATAATTCTGATTTTGATCAATAGGGCTATTTTGATTTTATTATATTTTTTTAAATTTTATTTAAAGAGTAAAAAAATAGAAAAAAAGGGTAGCAACAATACAGAATTCCAAAGGAAAAAAGGAAAAGGACAAAAAAACACTAAGAAATCACTACTTGATAAATTATATACTGTCAATTTGGAGAAAGTTGTTCAAGTTACGAAATTACAACCTACAAAGTAGACACTCAAACAGTGAGACTGTTAACAGTTCTGCTCAATGGTAACAAAAACAGTAATATGGTCATCTATCGTACACACTTAAACATGCATGCAGTTATAACGTTTAGAGCACTTTCTTTTCCTATCTCTTTTACAGTAGCACTTACACATTTTGGGTTTTACTACTCCTATAATTCTTATTACTTTTTACACTAGAGACACAATATGATATTTATAAATATGATTCTTATTTATTTCACTAAGGAGGATAGTCTCAAGTTGTCTCCATTTTCTTATGAAGGCCTCTAGATAATCCTTCTTCATAGCTGAGTAATATTCCATTGTATAAAAATACCAATCTTTTTCATCCACTCTGTGGTTGATGGGCATCTTGGTTGTTTCCAAGATTTAGCTATTACAAATTGTGCTGCTATAAACATATATCACTGTCATATGGCCTTTTCAGTTTTTCTGGGAAAATACCCAGGAAAGGAATAGCTGGGTTGAAAGGAGCTTCCTATCCTAGTCTTCCGAAATTCTCCATACTGATTTCCATAGTGGTTGCACCAGTCTACACTCCCACCAACAGTGTTCCTTTTTCCCCACAGCCTTGCCAACATTTTTTATCAGTTGATTTCTTGATGGCAGCTATTCTTTCTGGAGTGAGATGAAATCTCAATGTTGTTTTAATTTGCATTTCTCGAATGAACAGTTATGGAACATTTCTTCATGTTTTTATTTGCCATTTGTGTATCTTTATCTGAGAACTGTGTGTTCATCTCAGATGCTTATTTTTGGAGAGGGTCATTGAATATGGGAGCCTTGATTTTTTCAATTTTTTATATGTTCTTGATATAATCCTTTTTCTGAGGGGTTGCTGGTTAAAATTCTTTCCCATTGTGTAGGTTTTCTTTTCACTCTAGTGGTGATTTCTTTTGAAGTGCAGAAACTTTTCAATAATATGAGAGCCCAGTTGATGATCCTGTGCAGTTTGCGTTTTGTTCATGAATTTTCTGCCTACCCCTATGTCTCCAAGACTTCTACCTACCCTATCTTCCAGTAGATTTAGTGTTTCTGTTTTAAGTTTTAGGTCTTTGATCCACATAGACTTTAGTTTTGTGCACGGTGATAGGCATGGGTCTAGTTTCAGTCTTCTGCATGTGGACAGCCAGTTTTTCCAACACCATTTATTAAAGAGGCTATCCTTCCTCCAGTGAACATCTTTAGCACCTTTGTCAATATCAGGTGGCTGAGTGTCTTTGTACTTATATTTGCATCTTATAATCTGTTCCATTGATTCTCAGGTCTATTTCTTTGTCAGTACCATTCTGCTTTTATCACTATGGCTTTGAGGTACAGTTTCAAGTCAGGAATTTATATGCCTCCTGCCTTGCCTTTATCACCCAGAATTGCCTTTCCTATTCTAGGTTTCTTCTGTTTCCAAATGAATTTTAGGAGTGTTTTCTTTGGATTAATGAGGTGTGTTGATGGTATTTTGATTGGGATTGCATTAAATGGGTATAACAGTTTTGGGAGTATGGCCATTTTCACAATGTTGGTTCTTCCTAGCCAAGAGCAAGAAACATCCTTCCATTTGCTAATATCATCTTCAATCTCCTTTTTTAGCATAGTATAATATTTCAGCATATAGGTCTTTTACATTCTTAGGTTGATTCCTAAGTATTTCATTTTTTTAGATGTTATTGTGAAGGATGATATTTCCATATTTTCTGTCTTGGTGAGTTTCTTGTTTGTGTACAGGAATGCTATTGATTTTTGCGTGTTGACTTTGTATCAAGCTACACTGCTGAATTTGTTAATTGCCTCTAGAAGTCTTTTAATGGAGTTTTTTTGGGACTTCTATATAGATTATCATGTCATCTGCAAATAGTGATAATTTAACTTCTTCCTTTCCTATCTTTATTCCTTTTATTTCTCTCTCTTGTCTGATTGCCTGGCTAGTTTCCCAGAACTACATTGAAAAGGAGTGATGTAGTGGACATCCTTGTCTTATTCCTGATTTTAAAGTCAAAGCTTTCAGTTTTTGCCCATTTAGTATAATGCTGGCTGTTGGTTTGTCATAGACAACCTTTATATGGTCGAGGTAGACACCATGTATTCCGAGTTTCTAAAGGGTTTTTATCATGAAAACGTGTTGGACTTTATCGAGAGCTTTTTCTGCATCTATTGAGCTGACCATGTGGTTTTTGGTTTTGGCTCTGTTGATGTGGTATATTACATTTATTGACTTGGCATATGTTAAACCCTTCCTGCATTCCTGGAATGAACCCCACTTGTTCATGATGTGTAACCTTCTTGATGATTTGCTGCATTCTATTTGCCAGTAGTTTATTGAGAATCTTTGCATCAATGTTCATGAGTGAGACTGACCTATATTTCTTCTTTTTGGTTGGGTCTTTCTCTGGTTTTGGTATCAGGGTAATACTTGCCTCCAGGAATGATTTAGGGAGGATTGTTTTCTTTTCAATTTCATTGAAGAGTTTAAGGAGTATTGGCACCAAATCTTCTCTAAATTTTTTTTAGATTTCAGCTGTGAATCCATCAGGACCTGGGCTTTTCTTTGTTGGTAAGTTTTGATTACATTTTCAATTTCAATAGCTGATATTGTGCTATTCAAATTGCTATATCTTTTTAGTTGAGCTTTGGTAGTTCATATGTTTCTAGAAATCTGTCCATTTCCTCTCTGTTTTCCACCCTGTGTGAGTAGAGATTTTCAAAGTAGGTATTCATGATCTTTTGAATTTCCATGGCATATATAGTAATTTCCCCCTTTTCAGTCCTTATTGAGTTAATTTGGGTTTTTCTTTTTCTTTATAAGGATAGCTAGAGGTTTGTTAATTTTGTATATTCTCTCAAAAACCAGCTTTTTGATTCATTAATTCTTTGTATTGTTTTTTAGTGTTTATTGTATTGATTTCTGCTCTAATCTTTAAAATTGCCTCACTTCTATGAGTTTTTGTTTAACTTGCTCCTTTTTTTCTGGAAGCTTGAGATGAAGCATTAGGTTGTTTACTTCTCCTCATTCTGTTTTCATGATACAACAATTTATTGCTACATATTTCCCTCTTAAGACTGCTTTCATTGTATCCTACAGATTACAGTATGTTGTTTCTGCATTTTCATTGAATTGTAGGTTTCCCTTTACTTCTTCTTTAATTTCATCTGTAGCCCACTGGTTGTTTAAAAGATTGTTATTTAATTTCCATGCATTCATGCAGGTTTTGCAATTTCTTTTGCCAATAATTTCTAATTTCAGTGTGCTATGGTCAGATATTATGCATGGGATAATTTCAATACCTTTGCATTTACTTAAGAATGTTTTATGCAATAATATATGGTCCATTTTGGAGAATGTCCCATGCACAGCTGAGAAGAACGTGTATTCTGATGTGGTTGGGTGGAACAATCTGTAAACATCTAGTAAGTCTAATTTCTCACAGGTATGATTCAGTTCTATTATTTCTTTGCTGACTTTTTGTCTAGTTGAGCTATCTCTTTGTGGCAATGGGCTTTTAAGGTCCCCTGTAATGATTGTGTTCTTATGTATTTGGTTTTTCATGTCCACTAGTTTCTGTCTTATAAAGTTGAGTGATTCTGTGTTTGGTGCATATATATTTATAATTGTTAGTTCTTCCTCTTGAATTTGTCCACTTATGAGTATGTAGTGACTTTCTTTCTCTCTTTTAATCATTTTAGGTTTGAGGTTCACATTGTCTGCAAATAGAATAGTTACCTCTGCTTTTTTCTGGGTTCCTATTGCATGAGATACAGTTTTCCATCCTTTGACTTTTATGTATGAGTTTCCTTTTTGGTCAGAAGTGTTTCTTGTATACAGCATATTGTGGGATCATGTTTCTTGATTCATTCTTCAAAACTCTTTCTTTTGTTAATTGAATTGAGGCCATTTACATTTATGGAAATCACTGATATGTATTGGTTCAACTTTGCCATGTCATGTTCCAATAGTTTGCTTTCTGCTTTTTCCCCTTATTTAATTGCTTGTCTTACCTAATGGTTTCTGTTATTTTGGGGATTGTGGTCATTTTTATCTCTGTCTGGTATGTCTTTCAATACTCTTTCTAGGGTTGACTTGGGGGACGTGAATTTCTTCAGTTATTTTTTGTCACGGAAGTATCTTGTTTATTCATTAAATTTGAATGAAAGTTTTGCTGGGTACATCAGTCTGGGTTGAAAGTTATTTTCTTTCAGAGCTTGAAATATCTCACTCCAAGCTTGTCTTCACTGGAGTTTTTGTGCTGAAAAGTCTGTTGTGATTCTAATGGGCTTTCCTTAATAGGTGAGTTGTGCCTTTCTCTAACAGCTTTTAGTATTCTGTTTTTATGCTGTATGTCTCAGATCTTAACTATTATGTGTCTGGGTGTAGATTTATGTTGGTTGTGACTGTTTGGTGTTCTATATGCCTCACTTATCTGCATATCAGATTTTTTCCCCATATTTGGGAAATTTTCTCCAATTATTTCTGTGTATATTTTAGTTATGTCATTTGCATTGACTCCAGTGTCTTCTCTAATGCCTATTAATCTTATATTGTTGCTCTTGTCATAATCTTGAAGCTTCTGGCTTTTCATTTCATGCTGCTTTGTTATTTTTTAAAGTTCTATCCTTTCATGATCACTAATTGTGATCCTGTCCTCAAGGTCCAAAATCCTATCCTCAATTTCCTTTAAACAGTTTTGCATGCTTTGAATAGAATTTTTGTTTCTTGGATGTCTCTTTCCATTTGCTTCATGAATTCTCCTTGTTTTCTATATTGTTCATTCAAGGTTTCAATCAGTTTCCCATGCTCCTGTACTTTTTTCTCTCATTCTTCATTAGCTGTGCTCAGCAACTCCTTTACTAAGGTTGTTACTTCTATATTTACCTTGGAGAGTGCTTCTAATTTGATTTCCTCCATGGCCTCATGGAGTTGTTGTTTTTTATTTAATTTGTTATCTTTTCAGAGATTTCCTGTGTGTTACTTTTGGAGTCCTCTATTTCAATGTCTCCTGTACTTGCTCCTGGTGGACTAGATGTTTAAGATTTTATTTTACTTTTTTGCCTTGCCATTTTCCCTTTTGAGTTAGTATTTGGTCCTTCAGATCCGCTAGTGTTAGCTGTTGGTAGTGTGTATCTTGGCATCTTACTGTAAGGTTGATGTTTGTCCAATTGCTGGGTCCCACAATGGATAGATGGGCCTGTCACCTGACTTCCTGCTGCAGGGCATGTTGGGTGAGTCCTATATTCTTCCTTGGCTGACAAGCCTAGTAGTGTTGATGTAGGTCAACTTTTAGTTCCTGCTAGTACTTTATCTTCAGGTTATTCCAGTTATCAAATCTCCCTATCTATAGTGTTTGTGTTGGCTGAGACCCTACCATGTCCCTATTGTGTGCCTGTGTGTCTCATAAGCCCTTTTTATTTTCTTCAAGTTGGGTGAGTCCTTTCTGACACACTCCTCACTCTGCCTGATAATTTCTGTGTGTAGCAAGGTGTCACCCTCAGTCTTGTCAGACTCACATGCTGTCAGGGCCTAGGGGCGGATTCCGGTCCCTGCTTGCTGCTTGGAGTTCCTTGGGCTTAGTCCAGTTAGGCCTGCTGGTCCCTCTCATGTGTCGTGCTATTTTGATTTTAAATCTGGATTGATATCTCCAATTTTGCAAGACTTATCTGCTGCCTAGTGATCAACGAATGAAAATATTTGATAATGAAAGCAAGAAGCACTGACATGATCAACTCCCAGGATTTCTCACAGGTTTTATTCAGCACCTGGGAAGCTCACTTCATCACAAATGGGCTAAAACATAAGGCCACCATAGAGGTCCCTGTTTCAGGCTCTGCTTTGGTGAGAGTAGAGAGAGCAGGCTACACCACTGCAAGAGATTGTAGGTTTGTCGGATTGTAGATTGTAGGAAAAGCACCTGTGCTTGAAAACACACCAGTTATTTGTTTAGTGCTAATCTTTATAACGATGTTAAGCTGCACAGCTGTATGGTTCAGAAAAAAATGTGTGAACAGAGAGCATTGTTTTCACTTTGTCATCCAAATCTATCTTTTAATGCTATCAATGTTATTATGATGCCTGTAGCTATTATTTCAGGACATAGGAAAGCAAACCAACTTATACACCAGAAAAGCTTCAGTTTTCTAAAATTATACAGATTTAAAAGTGCCATGCTGCAATCTTGGAATCACCTTTGCTAGAGCTAAACTTGTGGATGTTGCATTTTAATATCCTCACCCATATCCTCCCCTCCCATTGGAATCACATAAGGGTAACACAGGACCATTGTTTGCTTTGGAAGCATGCACATTAAGAATCATACACAGAGAGCTTTTTGTGATGAGTTTTACTACACAAAATACTAGAAACTGTCCATATGACTAAATATACCATACAGTCACAATCAGAGGCACATGCAAACACAAACATTACATAAAGCTTACAGTGTACCCAAATCATTTGTAAATATGCAGGTTTGCTATGCAGCAGTTAAGAGAACTACTCTTCCAGGCCAGGTAGCAGACTGTTCTCATGCAAACAAGTCATGGTTTTTCCCTTTTTTTTTTTTGAAACGTCCCAACATAAAGAGTTTTATAAAACAAAGCCACATTAGGATGAAAAACAGAATTTTAGACCATACATGCTCTATCCCTCTCTCATGTTTTTTAATGCACCTTTATTCAGAATTAATCTAGATAATGATCTATACTCAGTGTAACAGCAAAAAATAGCTAAGGATTTCTTTATCTAAATGATTCAAACTCTTAAGTACAAATGTAATTTCCTTTGAAACTTGCCTATCTGATTCTTAAGGAAAATTTAGAGACTTACTTCAAGTAAATATTTATTAAAAAAGGATGGGATGGCCTATAAAAAGGATCAAATGTAATACTCTGGAAGTCAACATAATCTAGGTCATGACACTCTAGAAATCAAATTATTTGTCTTGTGTTTGATTTATTGTGTACTCTTTAAAGTGTAAGTAGTAAGAATTTGAACAGATATTCAGCTGCTCAAATAGATAAAGCATCACTTTAATGTGAGGCACTAGAGACTACACAGAGCTATTGTTCCTGGTCCCAGTCATAAGGGAAAGTGTGTACGGGCTATAAAAGAGCATCCCAACCTTAATGCTCTCTGATTCTAACATTATTGCATGTCCTGGGAAAATCATACGCTCATTTTAGGTCATTTCAACATACAAAACATAAATTATTATATACTTAGCACAAATATACATTTACTTTAGTCTGCATGCAAACACTATTAAGAGCTTGCATGAGCTATGTCTCTAAACTATAAAATTGCAAAGCATAGCAAACATTATTCTAGCTATCTTTCACAAGGGAAAATTGAACGTTAGTTAGAAAATTGAACTGTTTAGCCAAGGTCACACAGGACAGAAGAAATATGCAACCAGCAGAGATCACCAGGATTTGTGTAAAGACTTCATGGCATGGAATTTATTGTTCCCGGGTTCAAACAGAGAGTGCAATAAGACCTTCTTCTAGAAACAGAGACGTGTATCACTTGTATAGCTCTGGGGATAAGGCAGGTGACATTAAGCAAAAAGATCCCAAAGAACATTTATTTAGTTCAAGTTTTCTGAGTATCTTGCATCTCGGTGAGCTGAGTCCTTAGAAGTGTCTGTTTTAAATTTTGGAGGTGTTTTCCAGATGTCCTCGGGACCTTCAAACTTCCTTGTCCCATCTTATCTCCATTCCTGTGTTTGCTGAGTGCTAAGCTGAGTTCCCTGCAGAGAGCTGTGCTTCTGCTGGCAGGCAGGCTGGGGCTGGGAGAGTCAGGCCAAGTGGGAGACTTACATTGCATATCTATTTCAGTCTAATTGTATGACTCATGTTTTTCTCAGCTTCCAAAATAGATTATTTTAAATTTTCTTTTCTGGAGAATTAACTAAAAGATTTTGTATTAAATTTTAATGCTCCTCAGGGACATGAACAGGACAGTCGTGTGTTGTTCACGTTATCTGCTTTACTACACAGCAGTACTACTACACACCCCAATACTGCATCGCAGTGTGCAATGCATTTCATTGCATTTCACTGCATTGTCACTGCAGTGAAAAGGACAAAACTTCTGTAAAGAGGATTATAACTCACATTATAGCATAAGGAATCATGTAATTCTGCGTATTAAGATTAATCCCTCAAAAGAGAATAAATACTTTTTAACACTTGCAGCAACTCTAAATCCATGAATAAAGACTCCAAGGAGCAGTATTTTGAGAAAACTGCTCATGAGATTTAGCAGAAAAACATAGCAAAATCGATCAATTTCTGAGATCTAAAATGGGAAGTGAGTGGGAGTCGTGGCATTAATTGTGGCAATTCACAGTTTTACTTTATCTATAATATAATGGTTACTAAGTGAATTCTTTTCAGTTTTCTTTTTGGTGACATTAACATGGTGTTGATATCTACCTCTTAATGTCTTGAGAAAAGTTAAGTTAGTTATGCCTTAGATAGAAATAGCTTACCCTTGTGCAAAGTTTCTGTAGAGCTTGGGTGAGAAGGGGCTTCTTGTGTTATCTAGGCTACCACCGGCCTGATGTAGGAAACTACATGCCTTCCCAAATCTAAGTGCCTCTTTAAGGAGCACCTGTCTCCCCATATCTTCTGAGCTAGACTTTGGTTCTAACACTACTAAAATTAACTTGATATCTGCCACAGGATCTGTGTGTTTTAGTAATTTATCTTACTTCTGTGAGCCCTAGTTTCCTTCCTCATCTATTAGATTACAGTTTGTAATAAAAATATCATAAATTTTTAAAGGGTAGTTGTAAATACATATCAAATCAAATGGTCAACCTTATCTCTGCAATGCACTGAATGTCTAATAAAATGATGAAATAATTATATAACATATATATAATTTTTAATATCTGATCATAATTATTTTTCATTTTATCAATGCTGTCATTATTATCACTCCTAGGCACAAACTTTCAAAATATAACCCATAAAAGCAGTTTGCCTCTAGCCCACACACTCTTTTCTACTCAACAATCAAATTCCAGTTTTAGCTTTCAGTAAGTATTTCTTAGTGGATTTAAATTTATATATTATATCATAAACATTAGCCTATTTTTATTATAGTCTTAGACGTGGCATTTAAGAAAAATGAACTGCATAAATAAATGAATGAAATAGAACCATTCATCTTCAAAATTCCAATATTCTAATTCTAAAATGTTACCTCTACATATCTACCTTCCCTGTGTACTCCATCTGTAACAGAATTTTAAACCTCTCCATTAAATGCTACCTGTTTAGATTGTATTGATTTCATAGAATCAATCTATGATGATCTATCAATTATCTTCATGTTTATTGTTAAATATGGCAAAATTTGTTGTATGTAAAGGCAGCAATTCATCAAGTTACGTTCAGTCTCTAGCAATTATGCTAGCACCTGCTACATGTGTTGAATTATTTTTTATTTTTTTACACATACTAACAAGAAGACCAATAACTATTGAAAGAAATCCTTTGTAACTGCTACTATGTTTACCCCAATATTAATATCTTAGGTAATAACTGATTAACAAAATAGGAAATTGAAAGTGCTAGCCCAAAATGATGAATTAAACTAGATGTAGATCATATAAGTGTGTTACATCACCCTTTGTATACCTTTCTACATGATTCTTTGATATTTTGCCACCTTTTGAGATTTGAATAAAAAGAACCAAAGTGAATTTTAAAAATTATTGTCTTATCTTGAAACATCCTCTTTTCCATCTCTATAATTTTATCATTTTGTGAATATTGTATAAATTTAAATATATGTGCAGTTTAGAGACAGGTTATTTTCATTCAGTATAATACCCTTGAAATTCATCTAATACATTATATTTACCAACATTCAGTTCCTTTAAATTGCTTAGTAATATTCTATACGTTCATTAATTGAACCACCAAAGAATCCCACTTATATTCTTATATTCTATAAAAAACATAGAAAATATTTGCCTTGTTATCACATTAACACAATAAAGCACTACTTCTCTTCACAAAGGCAAGTCTTACAAGTTTTTTGAATATCATATTGTTATGTTACATTAACAAACCTACAAACAGATTATGGAGACACTTTCCTGACCAGTTCTACCCATATGATAAGGTACCTGCTAGTGATATTGAAAAGGAGGGTTCTAAGCTCCCCAGGTTGTGCATTTAGAAATTTTTCATTCTTCCCTGTCTGACAGTCATGGGTATTCTATATAGTTTACAGCCATTCTGAGATTTGCTTTGTTGTCACAAAAGTCATGGCTCTCCCAAGAAAATAGACTCCACTGTGTAGCTTCTCTGGATCATTCTATCTCCTTATCAAGATATCTCCTCTACGATGAATAAGGAGAAAACCTCGACTTCACAAGCAGGATGCTGCACAGCTTTTTCTGTTGATATAGGAAGTCCTTTTTCCTTATCTAATTAGTCTTTGTAGCCATTTTTTTCATGCTGTCATGTAAGGCCTCTTCTGGATGTTTTTTATGTTGCAAGTTCATAATTTTAATGTTGAGTAAAGTAAGCTGACGTCCTTACCCTGAAGATGGTTGGTTCTGAAAGCAAACAGCAGTGGACTGATAATACTGAGGATCACTAACGGAATAACATCATCAGAGAGTGGTAGAGAACAACAGTTGGTTTCTGGACTCCACTTCTTCAGCCTAGAGCAATGCGGAGAGTTGATAACATTAACAGAGAGCCAATGGCAGTTATTGCTCTGAACAGCTAACACTACAGAAGCTGCATTGTGGTTATTTGTAGTTTCTATCCCACTTGAACAAAAGGACCCTCAGCCATTGGTAACATGAGTTACCCTGTTGTTTTCTACATACTGTGACCTAGTGATATTCAAACAAAATAATGAAATCCCTCTATTCCTTTTCCTCATGTTAACTATCTAGCTCCTAATAAAAGCATTTGTCCATAAATCTAGCCTCTCTTGATCGCTTTCTCTGTCTGTCTCTGTGTCTCTGTGTCTGTATCTCTCTCTGTCTCTCTCTTTCCCTCTCTTTCCCTGTGTCTCTCACTCTCCTCTCCTCCTCCTCCTCCTCCTCCTCCTCCTCCTCTTCCTCCTCCTGCCCCTCACTACCATTATTGATCCTATTCCCTGGAAACCCCTCTCACAGGTTTGCTTGAGAAGTACACAGGCCTCCCACTCTTAAGATTTCTGAATAAACTAAACTATTTAATGTAAAATGCTGCTCAAAGTGCAATTTCTACAGTTGCTTTGTAGTGATCACTAAATTTGTCATGAGGGGGAAGTACTCCCCCACTCATAATGCAACTTTCAGGAAATAAAATGGCTAATCATTAAATTGCATTCACTCTGATCTCAACTACTAGCTAAGGAGGGACCTTGATATTCATGGTTATGATTCTTTAGTATACATGTTATCTCAGTATTTCTAGAGATAACTTATATCAATTTCAAAGATATTATAACTGCTTCCCTATTTATATGTCTTCTTGTTTGTGTTTTACATTTCTGTTTCCAGAGTAGGGCATTTTCTAAGTGGATTTCAGAGGAAAGAGATCTTCCTAAACTAGTAATGAATTACTGCATTTATGTCTTTAGAATATCTCAGGTTTTTTGTGTTAAAAATATGTATTAAAATATACAATTCTCAAATTTTAATATAAAATAAGATCTGGGAATTTCATTTTAAATGTATTAAATGTAATTTGTATTTAAATATATGTCAAAACAATATGGCAAGTTTTTAAAATGTAATTATTTAAGCAAACAAGTTCTGCATGGTATATACAAATTATGCCACTTAAATACTATTTGCATAATAGTACATTTTTTGGGGAAATCAAACAATTATTTCCAGATTTTCACCCATAACTATGGCTGTCTTTCATGCTATACTAGAGTTTTGATATGTGGCTAGGAAGACTAAATTCCTCAGTGGTAGATTAACTAATGGTCAATTTGTAACACCCAGAAGAACTAAATCAACATTGTTTTGTTTGTGGAAGGCCCACCTAAGGATTATTTACCAGCATCATAAAAGCAGGAGTGAGGAAAAAGATGGTGAATTGTTGATTCTCTTGGAGAAGTTTTTCACACTGGTTTTCCTGATATGAGTGCAGCTGTTCTCATCATTGGAGGTCCTCATTTTCACTGGGGATGGCTATAGTTCTTTTCAGGGGTCCCTCTGATCCTTTCCTTGAACAATGTTTCCTTTATCTGCTGGCCCCGACATTCTAGCTTCCAATACTAAACTTTCGGGCCTTCCCAGTACAGATCCTTGATACAGACTTGCATGAAACAATTTTGTGGTCTCTGTGACTCCAGCTGAACTCATGCAGGACATTGCCATGGGCTCTAGGTCTTTATCTGAGCTCATGTAGGATATTGCTATCGAATCCAGGCACTCAGCTTGATTCAAGTGTCTAGTGTTTGGACAGATCTGCTGCACTCTTCAGCATTTGTATCTTTGGGTAAATATTATAAAATAATGTTAGGCGTTGTGTGTCCTGAATTAACTATATTCCCTTGCAAACCCAGACTACAACAGCAACTATGTGAAAAACTGAACCCAGAAGAAGAGGTTATATCTTAAAACAGAAGACATACGCTTGAACTAATAGTTGTTAACAATTACTAGTGCTTCCAGGACTTACGCTGCCTTCTTCCTCATAAGAGGTTTTTAATTAGACATCATTTACCCCATAACACATTATTAAAATAATGATGTAGACATATTCTAGTATGGACTCAATGTCTGTCTCTCCTCCCAAAATTCATGTGCTGAAATTCTAATAACATGATATAATGCTATTTGGAGGTGAGCTTTTGGGGATGATTATGTTATCATAGATGATCCTTTAGGAATGAAATACTGCTTTTCTGGGAAGTGAGAGTACAGCCAGAACCAAGAAGTACCTTACCAGTTACTTAGACTTTCAGGGCCATACTTGTGAGAAATTAATGGATGTTTGCATAATTCTGTTGCATCAACTCAAACTTAATGAAATAGTATTGTCTTGGTTACTTTTCTCTCATGGCTGAGAAAAAATACCTGTTTGCCTAAAATTAGGGAAGAAAAGGTTTATTTAGCTTACAGGTTTTTGGAGGTTTCAGTCCATACTCAGTTGGCTCCAAGGCAGGGTTGCATGGCTAAGTTAAATCCATTCATGGTGGCCACAAAGCAACATAAGCAAAAAGGGAAAAAGTGGACAAAGCATGCATCATTCCCTCCCTTATGTAGTATGCTGGTTACCTCTTCCTGGGCAGGTCTAACACTCATACTGCCAATCACAGCACTAGGAAATGAACCAATCACAAAATCTAAACTCAGATACCTTTATGACTGTATAAGGCTTTGGAGGGGGGACACTTGTACCATAATATTCCACCTCTGGCATCCCAAAGACTCATGTACATACATCCTTTTTGCAAAAGACGTTTAGGCAATCTCCAAGAGTTGCAAAAGTCCTAACAGTTTCAGAATTACTGAAAAGTCCAAGTCCCAAGTTTCCTCCAAGATCTAAGAAAAACTCTTTTCTATAACCCCCTGTACAAGTGAAAACAAAGTTAAACATTTCCAACATTCAGTGGAACAAGATAAACATTGCCATTCCAAAGAGTACAAACAGGGATACAGAGGAATTGGACCAAAGGAAGTCCAAAATCCAGCACAGCAAACATTAAGTCCTGGAATCCTTTTGGCATGTGAAGCAATCTGGTTGTAATCTCCAAAAGGCTTGAGAGATTCCACTCTCATGGCACCTCCAGGGGTTTTAACTTCCCCAGCTTCTCTCTTTGGCCTACTCTGCTCAGTCCTTGAAGGTGTCATTAGATGATCCATTCTCCTAGCTTTTTCATACTTCTGGGTTCTCCATTGTGCCTTTGGCTTAACACTCACAGCTTCCTACATTGTCCTCTCAGGGGTGCACTGCGTGGCCTCCTAGGCCCTCTGAATTCTGGGTGAAAGCTTTTTTAAACTTAGAACTCATACATTCTGCATGTGTTTAAAACCAGCACTGTGTGCATAGTGCCAAGGTCCACTGCCAGCTGGATCAGTAGCTGGGCATTCCTCTCTCTTGACTGTAGGGGTAGACTGCCTGGATCACTAAGCACTCTGAACCTCTATGTTGCTACCATCGTGGAACGTGGTATGGCTGCTGCCATTTTGGAACCTTATGTGGCCTCCACCACCATTCTGGAAAATGGTGCTCTGCAGCGTTCTCCTCCAAGCCAAGTCTTCCACTTCTGTAGTTTTGAGGCTGCAAAAGATGGAGACCCGCTGCCACTTCCTGCGATGCCTGCAGACCATCATTTTTATTTTCCTGTTTCTTCTCAGCAATTGAGATCTCAGCTCTAAATAGTTCACAGCTTTCTGGCTAAGCTCACAACATTTTAAATCACTCTGCTGGGCTCTTTGCTCTTGATTCACAACATAAATCTGGCTAAAAGCCCCCAACAATAGCCATGGCACTACCTCAACATTCAAGTGCCTTGAAATTTCTTCTGCCATAGTAATCAGTCCACTGTCCTTAATCTTAGCCCCAGGCAAATTCTCTGGACATGAGCAAAATACAGACAAACTTTCTGTCAAGCCATAACACGTGTTATCTGCAGGCCAGCATCTGATGTAGTCCTTTTTCCCAGCAGAAACATCTCAAGCCTGGTGTTTACTGGCAGGATTTTGATCAGTTGTCTGAGCTCTGACCAGAATCTCCCATGCAGAACAGCCTAAGCTTTTCCAGCTCTACTATTTCAGGTGACAGCTCTGAACCTCTCTAACTCTTTCCACAAGACATTCCCAAACCCTCTTGAATCACATAGTCTGGTACAGTCACAGCAACAGCCTCACTTCTTTGGTACCAAATTCTGTCTTGATTACTTTTCTCTCATTGCTGTTGCCCAAAATTAAGGAAGGAAAGGTTTATTTAGACTACAGTTTTTTGGACATTTTCAGTCTATACTCAGCTGGCTCCAAGACAGGGTGGCATGGCTAAGGGGAAGCCATTCATGGTGACCACAAGCAACAAGAGTGAAAAGGGCAAAAAAGGGAACAGTGTGCCTCTTTCCCTCTCTTATATTGCATACCCGCACTAGACAATGTACAAATCATAAATGCTAGAATCAGCTACTTTCATGACTGCATGAGACTTTGTGGGAACACAAACAAGCCATAACAAATATATCATTTACTCTATAGTTTGAGCTAAGAAGAGAATGCTAGGATTGAAGTTTGAGATATTTAGTTGCAATCCCTATACTGTATGATTTCTTAATTACTAAATGCCATTTACCCTCAAATATATTTCATTGTTTTAACCTCTGTATTTTACTTTATTTTTATTTTTACTTTTGGTACCAGGGATCGAACTCATGACTTTGAGCTTGCCAAGCAGGGAATTAAGCCACTAAGCTAAACTGCAGTCCCCAAACCTCTGTATTTGAAATTCTTTGTTGCATTAGACACTTTCCAGATGTTAATATCTGTGCCTTGACGTGGGCTGTGTAGTTTGTAGAGGGGCATTGCTCATCAAATAAACATAAGAGTGCAAACAGTACATAAGCTGTGAAGAAAGTGATAACATGGGATCCTCCATAGTTTTTAGATGGATTTAATTAAAGAAACATTCTTAATTGTTAAGCATTTACTACAAGTAAAAATACAAGTATTCAGTAAGATAAAAAATGAGTACGTATGTGCCCATAAGACTCAGAAAAAAGGGCAAGAAACAGACAGTAGTCATATAAAAACAGTTCATCTTAACACTGACAGTTTTAAATATAAAATCTATTTTACTCTAAGATTAGACCAATCTTTGGTCACCTGGTTGAATAATCATATCAAATGTACAGAATCGCAGCTGTGACAATTACTAAAAAGTAAAGTAGGATGAAGATATAGGTATCATAAGGAAATATCTGCTTAGAGTTCTGAAATATATTCTTTATGGAAAGAACCTGAAATAATATAAAGAATAAGGAGGTACTAACCAGAGAGCTGCCCAAAACATTGCAATAGCCCTACAAAAAAAAAAAAAAAAACAGTTGTGATAGGATCGACTTGTTTAGTATATAAGCTAAATCAAAGTCAAATCCAGAAGATCAGAGGTTTATGTTGTGAGTTACACCTGAGTTCAACAGAAATATCTAGACCATTACATATTTTATACAGTGCTTCATAGAGTTATTTCCTGTACAATGTAAATTCATATGAGTTATAGAAAACAATGCTACTTCTGAGATGATTTAGTGTCATCCTCTTAAAAACTTGCAAAACATCATGAGATAGTGAAAAGTACATCAGCAGAGGCATCTGAAATAGTCTGAAATTCATCACTGCGATGAGCAGCTTCCCTTCGGTTTTACCTCTTCTCATAAGGTGATGTTTCAATTATATCTCAAAAGGCTTTTTACTCAAATGTGTTCCTGAGCATGGATTGGTCTGTGAAACAATACAGCATGCATCTTAGTAACAGACATATAGTAGGCATGAACTAAATGTTGATGGAATCTGAGTCTAATTGGGTTAAAAGAAAGACATTTTTATATTAAGTCAATGTAGAAAAAATAAAGCCAATAATCATTGCAAATATCAAGTTATTTGCTTTCACTTTTTAAAATTAATTTTATTGGAACATTTTTATGTCCATAATGATCACATTCATCAGAGGGCATTTGTACATAATATAACAATTCTTTTTTTTCTCCATTCCCTTCCCTTCCCTTTAATCCATCTCCTCTTCTATATATACAATAATTGTTTCTATTGTATTTTTCCATTCTTTGAATTAACTTAATCCCTATTCCCTTCCATCCCTTTTCCCTTCCCACTCCTATGTTCCTCATCATTTGAGAGAATTTTTTCCTACTTTCGCGTGTGTGTTCAATTTATTTCACTTAAAATTATGTTCTCAAGGTGCATACTTTTACCTAAAAATGTCTCAATTTTATCCTTCTTTATGGCAGAGAAGTATTACATTACATATAAAAAACCACATCTTTTTTATCTATATCTATGGTACTTTTCTTTAAAAATACAAAAAATATGAGAAAATTTGTTGGAGAAAATTTTTCCATGTGTCTCTCACATTCCTACTTGTGTTGATATGTGACAGAATTAATGCCTTGACCATTGTTTGCTGGGCTTCTTCTTGGATTGTGGGTTTTGTTACAGCAAGGAAGTAAGGAATGAGATGATGTCACCTTCAGAGACAAAGGTTTACTTGCTTACTGCTTACTTTAAAACATAAAGTTTCAAATCAAAGCATATCTCTTTTATAATATAGTCCACTGTATGGGCCCGAATCTGGGAATATCCTCTGTATCCATCTAGGGAGCAAGAGGAATTGATAGTGACATGCTGGTAATTATTTTGACATGTTATGACATTCTTTTTCTCTGCCCAAGGAATTTGATGCCTTTTCCTAACATCTATAAAATTATATCAGGGTTAATTTATTAGGCAATAAATAAAAACAAGTCAAATATCAGCCTGATAAAAATGCTTCAGGTATTATGTTTTTCGGAAACATTTCAGGTTTATTACTTAGAACAATATATTCCCAGATATTTTCCTAAATACTTATAAAACAATATTAGTATTAATGATGCAAATTTAAAAAGTTTTATTTTACAAAATATTTTTTAAAGTTTTATAGTTTGCTTTGATTTTCTCAAAATTCAGTATAACTACAGAGGATACTATCATTGTCACAAATATACATGAAAATCATTTGCTCAGAAAGGTTTTACAATTTTGTCAAAGCAATAAGCTGTTTGTAAAACTAGATGCAATACTTATATTTGAAGATTGCCTTTTTCTGTTCTTCAAGAAGTCAGTGTAAAAACACACTGCTTCAATATTCCTTAATCATGCCTTCATTCACAATACTTTTCAAAGTATTGATGGGTATATAATTTTATACACCTGCATTTAGTGTGTATTAAGCACTTGCACAAAGTGAATAGCAGGCATAATAAAGAAAAATGATTAGAATTCCTGCAACCTTTCATAAAGTTAATGTATCACACTTGGGTCTTTGTTTTTGTCTTACAGGTGAGTCTTGTATATAAAGGCTAATTTGGAGAACTTTAATTACAAACTTGGTGTGTAGGACAGAAAGATGAAAAAGGAAAAGGAATTTTTTTCAAGAAAATGTTGCCTGAAAATTATCAGTGTTTATATAGAGACCCAGGTTTTGCAATCTCAGCTTGAACCATCCTAGATTCTTAATTTGGGGAGGGCAGCAAATCATAAGATTAATTTAAAGTGCGTCTTCATATTTATACACATACCTAATAATGCTCTGAATACTGTGTTTCAAGTTTGTGAATAAACTGCATTGTCTTCATTGTGAAAGTCTTGGATTTCTTATTGATATATAATTCAAAACTGTTAATTGTTTAACTGTCAGTTGTCAAACTAAGGCAATTGGAATAATTTGATAAAACACTCTAGGCAAAACTTGAGTATTTGTTCATTTTTCTGTTCTCACTGCATCACTAATGTGTTAACACAGAGAAGTCACACAAGGCACTATGTACAAAGGCACAAACACAAACAAACACATACGCAACGCTCAGAAATATAAGAGTAAAAAATGAGTGAACAGAAGGTTTGAATGAAGAAGGCAAGGAAATGCTAAGAAAGTTAAAGCAGGTATAAGCCTCAGATAACATTCAGAAGGATTTTTCTCTCATTTGATCAAAGGACATCACATCTGTAAAAAAACATGGAGGAATAATAAAATTCTGTATATTTGTCCACTGAGAGAGGCAGGAGGAGAAAACAAGCAAATGGGCCTAGCTAGGTGGGAGAAATTGCAAACAATTAAAAGAGAACCTAATGAAATGTTAAAAAGAAGAAATCAGAGAGAGAGAACCACTTTGACAAAAGAGCAGAGAATCTGGATAGAAAGAACAGGGAAATAGGAACAAAGAAAAGTCAAACATTTATTGTAGCTCCAGTTTTATTCAAATACAATTGGTAAGTACGTCAGAGAGACTGAACCCTGCAGCAGGAAAAGAAAGGTGCAAATGACTGGTTCCATGCACTTGACTTATCCAGGGCTGGCCTTCTCTGGAGTCCCTGCTTATTCCCCTGACAGCACCTGGGGTGGATACCTGTAGAACACCAAAAGGGTGGTGGGAGAATATGACGTCTGACATTAGGGCAGGATCTGATCCTCAACAAATGAAATCTGTCAGCCGTCTCCTAAAGGCTGCCACCTTTCATATCCTTGCTTGGCTGAGCTGGCTTTATGGAGAGACTTATTGTATTATTCAGCTGGTTTGATTTTCCTTTTTATGACAACCCTCCCCTGAAGACCATCCATCTCTTTACAATCTGGGAGAATAACTTAAGTGAATGATATTTCAATGTAATTTATAACTCTCCACTGCAAACACAAATGTGGGTTGTTTCTCAGGACTGGAAAGAATACTAGTGGCTAGTCTTGAGTCCTGTTCATTTGGATGAAATTAGTAACAAAACATTTAAGTGATTTAGATGGGCAAGTTTAATGGAACTGAAAGAAAGGAGAAAAGTAAACAAGTATAAATACTACGAAAGAGCAAAAGGCAAGAGGTACCTTCAGCTTTCTTTGGTCATTAGTTAAATTTGTGTTCATAAACTTGCAGGCAGTTATGAAGAATGTGTATATAATTTTGCAATCAAGACTTATTAGCAATGTTGTAGGAAACAGCATGAACAATTTTGTCATTCTAAAGTAAAACTTAAAATATTTCCAGTCTATCAGAAAATCCAAACTGGTAACATTTTCTTTTTTTTTCCTATTGATTCATAATAGTTTTAATAAAAACAGAAGGGTTTCATTCAACCATAGAAGTTTTCAAGAAGGGTATTAAGTTTTATGTGAAACTATAAAGGAAAGTTATGTGGTAATCTGCAAGGAGGAAAAACCCAAAGCTGACAATATCTGTTTTGAAGACCTATTATAATAACAGTAATTTAGAAAATATGACATCGACTTAGAAACAACCAAATAGACCCAATAAGTTCTGAATTAACACAAATACAGTCATTTGATTTACAATGCATCCACCAAAGTAAAAGAAAAAAAGACTTAAAGTTCTTTCTAATAAGTGACGGATTCTTGAGTGTATAAGTAAACCTGGGTGATAAGTTATGTTTAGCTTCAAAAACTGAGAAAAAATTTTTTGCAAAATTACATGTCAAGAAATCTCCAGACACCCTCTTTAACACCAATATTTGGCATTTGATATTGTATTAGCTCATTATAGCTTTTCTAGTGGGCATGAAGTGACTTTCCATACCAGTTTTGTCCATAATCCTTAATATTAATGGGATTGATTGACTTTCATGGCATCATTAGCCATTTGAACGCTGCTTGTGTAAAATGTTTAAAATGTGCTGTGCCTGCTTCCCACTGGGTTATTTATCTTTTCCTATTGATTTGTAGTTCTTTCACCTCTTCTGAATATAAGACATATAAGACCACAGAAAGCAGAGAATTCCTCATGACTTTTGCTCTTTCATAGTATTTATATTACTTTTTCCTTTCTTCCAGTTTCTTTATAGTCTCACATAAAACTTAATACTCTTGCAAACTTCTATGATAGAATGAAACCGTTTCACCTATTCTGAATATCTCCCTTTACTTAATTGGATTGTTCATTTTCTTACTGAATCTTTTAAAAAAACTGATATTATCAAATTTAATACAGTCTAATGCCAAATTTCTATTTTTTATACTTAGTACCTTCATTATACTGTAAAGAAAAATTTTGATTTTTTGAAAGCAGTGTGAATGATCTTTTGTGTTTTCTCTAAAGGTCTCATGGTTTTCTCTTTTATATTTAGCTCAGTAATATGCTTGGGATTAATTATTATGGTTAGTAACAAGGGCCAAGACATAGTTCTTTTTCTTTTATGATATTCCCATTGACCCAAAATCATCTGTGGAAAAGGCCTCCTTTATGGCACAGTATTATTTTTAGAGGGCAATAAAAGAGGTTGGAAGAAAAGGTACTGATTTTTATTTCAGAGTTCATGCTTAGATACATGGCATTATAAAAATGATCTAAAAATTTACTAAGACATGAACTAAATATTTGTGTTCTCATTTGCATGCAGTTTGTATTTCAAAATAGAAGTGATTTTGTGTATAATGCCATATTGATCTTTAAGATAGGTTGTGTCATCCACTATTTGGGAGTAAAAAGGATATATAAAAACCCTCTAATGTTAAATTCACAATATATTTTCAAGACTGAATTAAACTTCTTGTTGCACCTTCCAGATGTGAAAAATGACTTTATTGCCAGAATATATATCTGTTTGTAAACCAAATGGATTTCAGTATATTTCAACAAACTATAGAAATATGTAATTGATATAGGTGATGAGACACTACTAAAAAACATTTTTGATGACTGTGAGATTTTTGAGTTACAACTTAGAAAGTGCTTGAAGAATTGAAATACTTTATATATAAAAATTCTTTTTATTTTCTTTTACTTACCTTTTTACATGAGTATTCAACTGTTATCTCTGGAAAAAAATATATGAGTGGTGTTGCTCTCTGTATCATTTTACAGATAAGTATTATGTTGATATGTGAAATATAGATAAAATTTACATAATCAAGAGATACTTTTGAAATTTATACAGCATTAGTAAACATTAATACAATACTAATATTAATCAAAGTATAGTTAACCAAAATTGTACATACATGAGGCTTTTGGACAAGATGCTATAACCTTGCAAGTATATTTACTTGCTAAATATATGAAGACTTTGTATTTAGTTTAAAATCATCATATAGTAAAATATAAAATAACTTAAATGATAAACATTTACATTAAGACAAAGTTTTTGAAGAGGCAAATGAAAATAAGAACTTAAATTTAAAAATTTGCTGTGACATTTATATTGAAGAAAAATTCCTCATTGAAAAAGTGATGGTGGTTATCAGTTTGGTATAGGATTTCATTGGCTGTACTATATTAAAATGATGCAAATGTCCTCCTCCAAATGTACTGGGAAATACAAGATTTGCAACTATCTTCATTTAAAAATAAATGCCGTTTGCCTGTTTCAACATATAAAATGAGTGTGATTTTAAAAACTTATTGGAAAATACAACAGCAAAAACATTTGAGGACCATTATCCAACAACATAAATGTAGCTATCTAGGACAGGTCACTATGAGGATGAGCACAGTCTCCCTGACTTTTTAGCAAAGTCCTCCTAGGACTGCCCTGTAATTCTGAGGACAAGAATGATTGTATGTGCAGCGTTATTTTTTGTAGTCATGCAGACTATTGCACAAACCAGAACTAAATAATACTCTCTCAAAGTGCCCTGCACACTTTGCAAGAAAGCTTTCTATTGTTGCCTTGAATTTTTTTTCCGTAAGTCAAATGAACCCCTTAGCAACGCCTACTCCTCGAAATTTAGCTAAGTACTGTTCACTTCTCTGGAAATGCTTCCTGGTGATACATAAATATTTTTATTTTTATCAGGATTACAATCATTGTTTGGCTCAATGTTTAGCTTCACTACTTCTTCATCAAAGTTTTTAGTTTCTGTTTTTATCACTTAAGATTTTAAACACTGTTACAGAATACATAAATGATTATAAAATAAATTAAAAAACAAGTATTGAATCTACTTTTGATTTTCAAACCAGAAGCTCTTTCATTTGAAATAACTAAGAAAGATATAGCTTAGCTTTCTCAAATTCTTTATGTTATTTGAAAAGCAAACTTGTTTCATTTTCAAAATGTTGAAAGTATTTAAGAAATATCATCTAGATGTAATGCCCAAAGGACATTTTAAACAGATTACTTTGTAAATACAGCCCTATAGTTTGTTAGTATATAAATTTTCTTAAAATAAGGAATCTTTTAAATATTTTGAGAAAACTTCTGCAAACCTGCTATGGTCTAATTATCAGAAGTCACAATATTGTACTACTTTAAACTACATATTTGAGAATATCTATGATGGAATGATTTGGCTTGTTCAGCATATTTAATAACATTAAGATCATTAAAATCTAGACATTTGTGAAAGAAAAAGTCCTACGAGGCCATCGTCCCTGCAGTGACTGTCAGAATTGAAGACTGATGATTGACAAACAGCTTGGATGCCTGACCACCAAGCTGCTGGGAGCAGTTCATTCATTTACTCAGTCTCTCATGAGATCAGGCTTGACCAGCTGGATGACTGGCTGGCGGGAAGACTGGCTAGTTACCTTGCTAGCTTACTGGATGACTAGCTGCATGCATGGCTAGCCTACCAGCTAAGTGTCTGAGATGACAAGCCGCTCGATGCACTGCCTGTTGTGGTTGGTTGATGGTCTGACTGACAGTTGGCTTGACTAAATTAAAAAGCAGCATGCAAGATCACATACATTCTAAGGTGTTTTCAACTGCCTATTTAGAGATGTTCAGAGGCTGCTTGATTATTCAGAAATTTTGGCCACATTTCTGTTGTCTGGGAATGCATAAAATTCACAATCCCATCACAGAATACTTACTATTTCTGAGAAATATGAAGTTCTAATGCTTAAGATTCCATGCTCAGAGGCCACAGGAGAGATAGGGGATCCAGCTATAAACAGCTCCATGTGCCAAGGCAAAAGTAAAAGGGATCCCTCAGGAATTGTTTTGCCATACGGAAGGGTGCAAGCTTAGGTGGTCAGGGTGTAGACGGTCATTAGTAAACTGCTTTGAGACATCAGAACTTTCTTTCATCATTCTGCATTACAAAACTGAGCAGTTAATTTCCATGTGATGACATAGATTCATATAATCTGGGCTCTCTGAATCTGGGACGTAGTGAATCTTATAAAAATAAATAATTAGAAACAATCAAGACAACTCCACCTTTTCATTAGGAGATTGCTGCACCTTCTCCCATTATTCATGATGAATTTATTAGCCTTAGCTACTTACCACTTGATGGCTCTCATCCAAGCTCATTTTGCAAAGAGTTGGAAGATAGAAGCTTGTCAATAGAAAATCAAGTCAATAAAATGAAAGAAAAGTGGAGGACAAGAGAAAAAAAGGTAAGAGACAGTGTTTCTGAATCACCTAGCAATAATATGTCAAAGGATAGCCTTATGAGAATGCATTTAAGCATTGTGTTGTAGTACGAACCTTCCACATTAATCAAAGAAAAAGAACATGAGTTAGGTTGTCTGTTATGTTTCAAACTGTAAGTTCAAGTGACATTATCTCCTTTGTACTTCAGAGTTATGTTTCCTCAAGCACTGTGGTGCATTGAAAACCGATGGTCATCTTAAACACTGACTGAACTGAATCAGTGTGGTACTGAGTGTAGATGACGCATCTGAGGAAAGCTGCTGACATGAAAGAAAAACTGAAGAAGTTAACACAGGGGGTTCTGCGAAGACGTTGTTTGGAGATGTTCGTCCTCCTGGAGGAGATTTATATGCTTCCTTCCCTGATATGAATTTTGTCTGAATCATCAGAAGACTTGAGACCTTGTTGCTGAGAATGGCTATGATTCACATTGGATGAGCTCTGGTCCTTAATTTGAGCATTGCTTCCTTGCTTCAGCGGAAAACCATCAGCCTGCTGGCATAGACCCTTCACTCTGCTTGCATAGACTTTCTAGCTTCCCTTGCTGATGTTTGGGCCTTCTCAGTGCAGATCCGTGAAACAGACTTTCATGAGTCATTGGCATGGGCTCTGTGCTTCCAACTAGACTTCTGGGAGGCATTGTCACGGGTTCTAGGTCTTCAGCAGAACTCATACAGGATATTACCATGGGATCCAGGCCCTTGGCTGGATACTCTAGATCTTTAGTATGTATATAGATTTCCTGTACTTCTTCTATTTGACTCCTTGTGTGACCATTATAAATAATACTACAAATTATTTGTCTTTAATTGCCTTGTTCTCCTTGCAAACCTCTGATTACAACAAAATTGAAACCAGGAGTTTGGGTTCATTGCTGTGACATTGCCTGGCCATGTGTCTTTAGAGCCTTGGTAATTAACTTGGAAAGGTTTTGTGAGACTGGCCAAAAGGACAGCCCCTGTATGCTGTTAACTATGTTGGAGACTGAGGTAGGCGCTTGGAAAATCACAATACTGATTGAAATGCTGCTGGGTAAAATGAAGCTCAGCCGGCTTTTACCAAGGACTACGTTGATTGCTGGATCCCAGGTAGTATATTCTACTTTGGCTAAAAATTGTCTTGCATTTTGCTTGTGTTTAGAGAGATTAACTGAGTGGCAGAAAAATTTTAGTTGGGATGGTAGCAGGGTTACTACTGAGAACTCTCAGCCAGATCTATGTTGGAAATTTAGAGTGAAGAGTCAGTAGAGTAATTTGAAGCATTTGGTCAGTAGGAAGGCTCAAGTGGAGCTGTGGGTTGTAGGGTTAAAAAAGAGGAGAACATGGTTATTGAGAAGAACAGGACAATGGAAAATGAATTCAAGCATTTCATTTGAAGATACTGTATTTGAATTGCTGGAGGTCCTTGTATTTTAGTCATGCCATGTTAAAAGTTTAATGGGAAGCAAAGACTGTGATTGTAATAGTTCTTTTAATGTGATTTTGATGTTGTTTTTAGATATGTATTTGTAACCAAGTTAATCAAACTATTGTGTTTTAATCCTGAATTTTGATCATCCTTTTTGGTGTAGGAATGAGTACAATAAGAATGGTATATATGTAATTGTTATATTAGTGTAAATATAGGTACATCAAGAGATGTTTCCTTTTTCACAAATCTGCCACTGGAGACTATGGTTTACAGAAATGGTTATCAAGCTGACCAGGGGTGGATTGTTGTGGGTTGAAAACCTATAGTCAATTTAAACACCAGCTGAACTGAATCAGCATTGATGCTGAGTGTAGATGACCCACCTGAGGATTGTTGCCAGCATAAAAAGGAGACCTGAACAGGAAGAGTGTTGTTGTTTGGCACTGTTGGTTCTCCTGGAGGAGCTTTTCAAGCTTCTTTCCTGATATAAACTTGGCTGTTCTCATCATCAGAGGAGCTTGGGACCTCATTGTAGCTGAAAATGGCTGTGATTCAATTTGGGGGATCTGTGGTCCTTATTTTGAGCATAATTTCCTGGCTCTGGAGGAGGTGATATTTGCTCTCCAATCTCCAGGAGAAGCTGATGACGCTGGCTTCAGATATGAACTCAGCTATTAACATCAGAAGAGCAAGAGACCTCATTGTTGCTGAGGGTAGCTGTGGTACTTTTCAGAGCAGCTCTGGTTCTAACTTTGAGCATTGCCTCCTGGCTTCAGTACAGAACCTTCAGTCTGCTGACACACATTCTTCATCCTGCTAGCACAGACTTTCTAGATTCAACTGCTGACCTTTGGGCTTTCATAGAGCAGATCCCCAAAACAAACTTGTATGAGTCGTTGTCATGGTCTCTGTGCCTCCAGCTGGACTTGTGGGAGGCATTGTCATGGGCTCTAGGTCTTCAGTGGAACTCATACAGGATATTACCATGGGATCCAGGCCCTTGGCTGGATTCTCTAGATCTTTAGTTTGTCGATAGATTTCCTGTACTTCTTGTATTTGACTCCTTGTGTGACCATTATAACTAATAATATAAATTATGTGTACTGTATTGTCTTGTTCTCTTTACAAATCCCTGACTACAACGGGCACCAATGAACACTTCTCAGGTTTAAATGTGTGTGGCCCTCAGGTAAGGATAAAATTGTTATGTCACCCTTAAGAAATGAGCAAGAATGAATGATCAAAAGTATAATAAGAATTCCAAAGACAAAACAGAAAATAAACCAAATATTTGAAATAAAAATGACTCAGAAATTTCCAAAACATAGTGGTCACCAAATCACAGATCCAGGAAGCTCAGAGATCACAAAGCAAAATGAATACATAAATACAATGAAACAAAATTTGAAAAAAAGAAAACTTCATATCTCACACTCAAAATCTAGAAGCCAGGCCCAGTGGCTCATGCATCAAGAGACACTGAGGGAGGCTGAGGCAGGCGTGCCACAAATTGGAATCTTAACTGCCAACACAGTGAGATTCTATCTCAAAATTTAAGAAATTAAAAAATGAAAAAAATCTTGGTATGTACCTGAGTGGTAGAATATTCCTGGGTTAGATCTCCAGAACAACAAAAATAAAAATGTAGAAAAACAAAGAAAAATAGAAAATTCTGAATGAAGCTAGAGCATGGTTGGAAAAATACCTACATTCTAAGAACAGGAAAGATGGTGATAATGAGTTTGTATTCATATTACAGGCAAGGGAAGGTCAGTTTAATGAAATATTTACACTATCGACTGAAAATAAAACATTAATATGGAATTTATATTTAGTGACATTTATCCATCAAAAAAAAGTTAGAGAAAAATAAGACCACATCAAGCCAAGCAGGCAAAACGCAAAAAGACTATCATTGACATGGTAGTAGTACTAGTCAAATTTATCTAACTGGTATTTGTAGAACAGCTTGTGCCACTACACCAGAAACCAAAACAGGAAGTTCACATGGAACACCCACTGAAATAGACTAAAATCTGTGCCATAAATTAAACTTTATCAAACTTTAAAGCATGGAATTGTACAAAATAATATAAATATATGAAACAAAGTATTAAATTCCCATTTCCAAAGAGAAACAATAAGGCAAAATTCTCAAAATAATTCTCAGAATTACTTTGGCTATTTTGATTTTCTTCTGGCTACATATAAATGTTAGCACTTTTTAATTCTTTAAGAATTTTTTACTATTTAATTGGAATTATAATGAAACTATATAAAATTTTTTAAAATATGAAAACTTTGACAATATGCTTTCTACATATCCAGGAATGGGAAAGATATTTTCTATTTTCAAATGTCTTCAATCTTATTTTGAGTCTAATTATTTTATAGATTAATTAATTGATTAAAATAGTAACTTAAATAAATAAAGTTAGTCAATGATTAATTCCCAGGTATTTATGCCATTTTAAAGATGCCATTAACAGGATTGCTTTCCTGATTTCTTTTTTGGTGGATTCATTAATGGTGGACAGGAACATTATTCATTTTTGTAATTGATTTCAAATCCTGCTACTTTGCTGAATTTATTTATCTAGAGCTATATTTCTCACTATGTTCTGAAATCAAATCAAAATGAATCATAGACGGAGATATTGAAATAGATACACTATCTGATGGACATTAAAATAAGAAAAACTTTTGAAGACAGAGGAATAGGTAAGGACTTCTAAACAGAGCCATAATTGACCAAGAAATGACACCTATATCATATCAGCAAGCCTCTATACAGCAAAGGAAACAACCAACACAATGTTAAAGATAAACTTTAGAGTAGGAAAAGGTTTTTGCCAGCTATTCTTTGGACAGTATCCTAATATCTACAATAGATGAATGACTCAAAAAATTATCCTAAATATAAAAGAACTAATCACAAAAGAGAATTTCAAATTTATAGATATTTCTCAAAGGACAAAATACATATAGTCAGTTGGCACAAGAAAATATGTCCTAAAGTTTTGACTAATAGAGAAATAAAAATAAAATAAAAAACACTAAAAGTCTGCCTTATTCTAGAAAAAATGGTAACTGAAAAAGTAAATGTTGGAAAGATTGTGAAGAGTAATGAAGACATCTATACTGTTGTTGGAAGCATATACTAGTATATCATGTATGAGCAATTAGTATAGAGATTCCTCAAAAACTATAAATAGCAATTCCATTTGATCCTGTTATACTTCTTTTGGGCATCTTTCTTAAAGAATTTAATGTCATGTTTTTGTAATACATACATACCCAGGATTCTGGCAGTAAAATTCATAAGCTAAGTCTTTAAACTAGTATATAGGCCTGTCAAAAGAAAATATGATATATACACAATGTAGATAGATAGATAGATAGATAAATAGGATGTCAGTTACAGAGACTGATAAAATTAAGTCATTTATTAGAAAATAGAGGGATCTTGAACTAATAATTATAAGTGAAATAAATAAAAAATTTTTAAATATCACATAGTTCCGTTAATATGAGAAATCATTTCAAAATACCATTGAAAACCACACTGAAAATAACGACTAGTTCAGTAAGACAAAAATAGAAAGGATATGTGTGTAGATTGAAAAAAATATGAAATGAAATCTTTTGTGCAAATGACAGGATTGTCAAAGCGATAGAGGAGACAACTGAAAAAACATCCAATGACAAAAGTTGAAAAAATTTGAGACACAAAATAAATAAGTACTTTGCTAAATCTCAAAACATAAAATAAAATTTCATGTGACCAAACTTTCATAAATGTTGTTGAATAAATCAGAATGAATAATGAATAGTCCTAGTAAAATGTCAAATAATTAAATGACCAGGCATAGTTGCAATTCATTAGGTAAACTATACCTAATAGTGACAGTTTGCAGACAATATAGTATAAGAAGGGAGAAAAGAAGAATGTCTTCGTAATGAAACAATAAAGCAAATAATCCCTTAAATCAATAGATCATAGTTAGCATGCACAGTGATGCCTAGTAATGACTAGATTACCCTGTATATGAGGTGATATAAATAATATTTTCTACTTATGTGTTCTTCTTGACCCTAATTTAGTCTAATGTGAAAAAAATTAAGACAAATGTCAATTGAAGCACTTTCTACAAAATTCCTGTCTAATAATCCTTAAAAATGTCTACATTTTTAAAAACAAAGAAAATTTTAGAAACCCTCAAAAACAACAAAATATTGTAGAATGATTTTACAAATAAAAAGCAAACATTCAGGAAAAACAGAAAACTGAATAGAATATCGTCTTTGTTATTATGACCAATGCTAACATAAGATTTTGAAAATAAGAGAAAAAAATGTAAGGTATACATTTCCAATACATCTTTTAGAGTAGTTTTGTAAATCTAAAATAATTATAAAATAGAATCTAAGTGTCTATATACTTATAAGCTATTGGTTGGTTAAACAATGTGTCAAAAAAAGAATGCTGTAAAATAAGACAATGAATATCTAATGTAAGACTTGGAAATGGAGACGTCCAGTAGAATGTTCAGAAGCATTTTGAAGTAAAACTGTATCTTATAAAATGAAAAAAAAATTGAAAAGCATGGAGAGGAATGCCCGAACAATTATGTGGCAAAGGATATGTTTAAAGATGCAAAAGACCATTATTTCATGAAAGACTATAATCCCCATTTTAAGGGACTTAGACTTTACATTGTAAGGTAATCAATAATCTGATAAGCAATCTGATTGGAATTTTATATTACATGGAAATTTTTAACATGGAAGATCTGAACCAGGTAAAACCAGAGTGTAAGACAGTTCATGATACGTATAATCAATTTTAAAATATGTAAAATGATGGCACAAATGCAAAATAATGGATATAGAAGAAAAAATCGCATATGATGGTTTTAAAATACTGAAGATGGAAAGTAAAAAGGTTTGGAGAAATCAAAGTTGATGCTTTCTTGTCTTAAGCAATTAGATTCAAATGTGTGCTTTAGATCTAAAGCCATTTGCTGGTTAATCCTCCTGCTTTGTCACTTACGATGAGTTTGTCTAATCCATATTGCTCTTTATCATCATTCTACTGTAAGATTTATGTGTAGTACATTCGATGATGGCAAATAAGCAGTGGACTGCGCATTTCTTGATATCTGGAATGCAGCATTTTTCTGTTTCATGACACGAATGCCAAGGAGATTTGAAAGTCCACTGACTCATTCTCAGGATGCAATATATCTTTAGTAAAAGATAAAGCATTTAAATATATATTTGCATTTATATTTGTAATGAATTTTATAAAGCTAATATGAAAATTTTCATTTATAAACAATGTAAACAAGTGAGTGGATACATTGCTAAGAAGTGAAACTAGTAATTGTGATCATTTGACATGTCTAGTTTACTGAACTATATCATTTAATAAAACATCATATTACTTTTCAGTAATAAAAACACTCAATGTTGTAATAAGGACAGGAAATTGAAAGAGTGATTTGTAAAATCTTGAAAGTTTTAAGTTAGATACAATGATGAGGAAGTTAGAATAAGGACTAGTGAATGAAGTCCTCTTTGTGTGTGTGTGTGTGTGTGTGTGCGCGCGCGCGCGCGCGCGCGTGTGGGTATGTGTGTGTAAGTGGTACTTCCGGAAGACTTCTCCAAATAGCTTGAGTCATTTCTCTCTGAATGGTTCTTGGCAGAAGGAATAAAGGAGCTGCATGAGGATTCTGTTTAAGAGCTGCTGCATAAATCAGGGAGCACGAAAGTTCCCATTATCTGGTCATGGATCCTTGGCTGTGAGCAGCTTTGCTAAAGGTAAATCCTTAAATACATCACATTAGGAGGAGTTGCTAAAAGTCAATGCCTGACAGCAATATTCGATGATGGGATGTGTGTGGTGACGCAAGACAGATTAGAGTCCTTTTTGCAATATTTATCACTTCAGATATGACTTTGCCATTATCTAATATAAAAGATGACAAAAGGAGGAATAACAAAGGTTGAGATGAAAAGTCCAAGTAATATTAGGCAGAGAGTGCAGGTACTCAGAGGGCAGAAAATATCAACTCAGATCTCAGGGCCAATGGAACAAAGCACATGAGACCCATGAGACAAATGTAACATATTTGGCTTAGACCAAGTAATTAGTCATTTAAATAATGAAAATTAATGTATGTTTTAGAGCATGTATTCATTCATATTCTGGAATATCAAGATGTGATTTACCTCATATATGTTTCAAATTAGTTTCATTAGGATAAGCATAAGAAGTGCTGACCCTAAAGTAACAGTATTATCTAAATGTTGATCAGGTTCGTAGTCATTTAGAGTTTGTGTTTTTTAGGGTTTATCTTAATTAAAAATCATAACAGCTTCCCAAAGTAGGTACACTTGACAATCCCTTTCAACAGATGAATTGTAAATGCCTAACATGCTATATGTGGCCACTAAACCAGAATAGATTTCAATTAGTATCGCCTCAGATTCATAATTACAATTTGGTGACTGATGGTTTCCTATATGACAAAGAGTAAAATGTCTTTTTAATTGAAATTTTTATCAGTCTCTAAATTTTAGTACATTTGCATCATAATCTTCTTAATACAGATTATGCTCTATTACAGGGATATACTCATGATGAGTACTTAAAAATTTCCTAGTAGCACAGACAAGTGGTCAAATTAGTTTTTCATTACTTTCACTATCTCTCAAAACTTATGCCTTTGGATGACTTTACAGTAAATAAAAGTTGCATGTTACCTGCTGGACACTTGATAAATCATGTTTATACCCCTTCTGTCACTTTGCATATGGACTTATACAAAAACTGTGGAACACTACATTGTTAAAATATATTCTTTCTTTTTATTTTGGCATATCCATTGTATATCTGGACATTCAACATTGATTGCATGAATGGATAAATGTGTAGCAGACTTGGGATAAACACAAGTGATTTACCCCAGAGCTAGTGATATTTTTTTAAATTGAGAATTATGTTTAGAAACCAACGTATAGACATGTGTTCTTACTGCATCCAGACTTTCTCAGTTCACTAAGCTGAGCCTTACGTCAATGTACAAACAGTATTGTACGTTCACAATACTTTGTAAATAGGTGAGTCTTGCAAAGATAACATTCCTGTTTAAACAAAAAATAAATGGTATATATGATGCACATACATTATATGTATTTATGTATGTTTACTTATATAGGCGATATGAGTGTGACTGCGTATATTTACAGATATACCAAGAATATACATACAAATATGGGTGGCAGTGTTTTTTTCTAAAGATTATATATTTCTTACAGATCTTTTCCTTAACACTGGACTTTTATTCTATGTATGTGTCTGAATGCAAATAAAATGGTCAATGTTTTTATTTATTTATATATTTATTTATTAAATTTGCAACTTAATGCTGAGGATTTGCTGATTTTTTGGCCTTGCAATGATACTGTACTGGCACCTAATATATGCAAATTCAATATAAAGCTTTAATATATACACAATTGTTTAGTATTCAATGAAATTCTACAGTTCCTAATGATAGAACTCTTGTGTGTTACCAACTACTTTGTATCAAAAGCACAGTGAGAAGGTAGTTTATTCCAGAAACGGCATTGCAAATATGTCAAATACGTACAGACTGCATGAAGGCACTATGGCATTTTGCAGAAAGATAGAAGTAAAAATTCTAGTTCACATAATTTACAAAAATCGGCTTTTGGACGATCATTACATCTGAATACTTGTGATTTTTCATGACAATATTGTAGAGGGACGATAGATACAGGGTTATGATTTTCTTAATCTAAAGCATACATGTACTGATGACCATTACTTCTGGAAATAACCACACCTGTTTGCAATGTGAGCAGCACCTTGAGGCTTCCACTTTTTAAGTATTACCTGGATTTCTATTCTCTGAAAATGACAATGCAATGTGATTTCCCTTTGTTCTGCAAATTTTTTACTTCTTTGATTGTACTTATTTTTCATATACTTGTCATACATTTATATTCCCTTATGTGACTTGTCTATTCATACCATGTACCTACTTTTCTTGATTTCCTGTCATTTTCTTGATTTACAGCAAAATCTTGCAAACTTCCAGTTATTAATCATTTGTGGCTTTAAATTTTTCATGTAACTTGTCCCAACTTGTCAGTGTCTATTATATTTGTCTGTGTTTTCATTTTTTGAACATAAATTCTTAATTTCAATGGAGACTAATATATCATTAGTTTAGCTTGTATAACATATTTTCCAGGAACTGATATAAGAAATTTTAGCTCAATGAATAATGTTATTCTATCACTTTCTCTATTACTTTGCAGTTTTATATTTTATATTTAAATATATAAAACTTTAAAGGTTTAGTTTTGTGTGCTGAGACCTATTTATGTTCTTATTTTCCATGTAATCAGGGATATTTCTATGTATCCACAAAGCATTCAGGAATTTCCTATACTAATTCAGATTCTCCACAAGGATCAGAATCAATAGAATATGTATGTGTACTTATGCAAAGGGATTTATTAGTCAGGCTTACAAATTTGGAACAAAGCTTCCACCAGGGCTATCTGCACTATTACGGCAGAAAAACCCATAATGACCCTCTAGGCTCTGCTGGGCTAGAAGACAGAGTTACTGTAGAAGTTCAAAGTCTTGGAAGCTCACTAGAGTTGCAGGAATTTTCCTTCTCCCTCCTCCTCGTTTTTTTTTTTGGGGGGGGGGCTACAAGCCTATTGGTTGGTGTCGCACGCATCTGGCGTAGGTCTTTCCCCACCATTATGCTGGCCTATATTTTGATTATCCAAGGCGCACAGAACTTTACTGTTGCTAGTCAGTTCTTACTCAAGTCAAATTGATATACCACAGCTAATGATTACAGTTCATGTGTGAATTTTGTTTTCCAGCAGCTGTCATAATCTAAGTGCTTATACGTGGAAAGATTCAGTTTTGCTTTCTATTTGCTTATTGCCTTCACAATAAAAGTAATTCTTTTTAATATCTCTGTAAACATGTATTAAATCTGATAACAAATATTCTCAAAAAGTTCATGATTAACTTGAGATTTCATGAGATATTTCCCTACACAGAATTTACAGAAAAATATAGTCAAAATTTTATTAGACTTTCAAAGATTTATAATTTTGTTTGAGGAAAATTTGGCAAAATTATCAAATATTTCTTTTCATCAATTTGTTATAATTTTTGCATTCAGGTAATATTTGCTCAATCATTCCAATTTTACTGATCTTATAGATTTTCAGTATTATCAATCATGGCTTCATAGAATTTTATTAGATTGTATAAATAATATTCTTAAATATCTGAGTAATGCATTAGTTATGATCATTAGAGAAAAGAATATTATCTTATTTAGAATACCAGGGTACACAAAATTCTTTCCTCAAACAATTGGGATATTTTGGAAAAGACATTGTAATATCTGTGTATTAATATTTCTACACAGTCTAAGAATATTAATGCACAGTCTAAGAATATAATAGAAATACTAATAGATTAAATAGAAATATTTAATAGATGAAAGGGACATTTGAGAGTTTACTGTTAGATTCTGATTAAAATATATGCATGCCCAACATGTGGAAAACTATCACCAATAGTTA
>PVJX010007164.1:0-72736 GCA_004027295.1 Dolichotis patagonum | reverse complement strand
GATTATTATGTGTCTGGGTGTAGTTTTATTTTGGTTATGGCTGTTTGGAGTTCTATATGCTTCACTTATCCAGATGTCTGTTTCTCTTCTCATGTTTGGGAAGTTTTCAGCTATTACTTCTGTAAATATCCTCTTGATATCATTTGGGCTGTCCCCTTCTTTTTCATTTATCACTATTAATCTTATGTTATTTTTCTTTCATCATCTTGCAGGTGTTGAATTGTTATTTCCTGATTCTTTGTTATTTTTAAAAGATCTTGTCTTTCCTGCTCACTGGCTGCAATCTTATCTTTGAGGTCTGAAATTCTGTCTTCATGTTCATTGAGGCAGTTTTTACAGCTTTCAATAGAATTTTTCATTTCCTGTATATCTCTTTGAATCTGCTTTATGCATTCTGTTTGTTTCTTATATTGTTCTTTGAGGGATTCTATCTGTTTGCTTTGTTCCTCTAACTTTTTAGCTGTGTTTTCACTGGATGCGTTCACTATTTCTTTCACTGTTTTTATCAATTCTTCTTTTACCTGGGAAAGTATTTCTGGTTTGAATTTCTCTATAGCTTTCCCTATTTGCATATTTATTTCATTTGATATCATTTCAGACATTTCAGGTGTATGGCTTGTTTTTTCTTCTATGTACACAGCTTCTAAGCTTTCTTGGGTAGGGCTAGAGCTTTGAGCCTGCCTTTTGGTCTTTCCTTTTGTCATTTTTCTATATTTCCTTACTTTGAGCGGTGTTCCAAAGCTTCCTCTGCTTATGTGCCAAATTACCTGTTACACCCTCAGTTCCTGGAGGGGCAGTGGCTCCCCCACAGGCTCTTGGCTTCCTCACAGGGTCCTAACTCCCCTCTGTGGGCTCCTGGCTCCCTACGTTGTAAGGCAAATGCTGGCTGTGGCCACCCCGGAGCCTGTGGAATCTCAGGCAGGCCAGGCCTCCCTGCTTTGTCCCAGGCCGGTCTCCAGGAGGTTCCCTGTGAGTGAAGGCCTACAGGTTCCAAAGAGTCAGGCCAGAATGTTGGTTTCTGAAAAGTTCCGGGTCCCAAACAGTCCTGGCAAAGATGCCAGTCTCCACAATATTCCCAATCCAAACAGCCCGGGCCACTCTGCGGATCCGAGAGTTTCGGGTCCCAAAGAGACAGGCTGAGATGCTGCTTTCTGGGAGACTTCCTGGGGGTGAAGGGCGGGGCTACGGGCCCAAACAGACCCCGCCCAGATGCCGATCTCCAGGCAGTTCCTTGCGGATGAAGGGTGGGCCTACCAGTCCCAAAGATTCGCGCCAAGATGCAGGTCTGCGCAGACTTTCGATCCAAACAGCCCAGGCCACTCTACGGGTCCGAGACTTTCGGGTCCCAAAGAGATAGGCCGAGATGCTGCTTTCTGGGAGACTTCCTGGGGGTGAAGGGCCCTTATCCATTTTAACAGACAGAGGGAACTTATCTTTTTGGTACCTTTGTAAAATTCTGACTTGATAAAGAATTTCCTGTGCCGTTTATAGAACTATTTAAACCAAATGAGACCAGTCTGCTGGTAAAGTCAGGGTTCCCTTTCTCAGGATGGGTAAGCCTGATATTCATGATGATAATATAAGATGTAACCATTAAATTTATTAAGACATAGTTGTGTGCAAAGAGCATGCTAAAAACCCTAAGAATCCTGCATCTTATGACATAATTAATAACTGCCATGCTGGGAATTTTCTCAAAATTTTCCATGTGAAACACCATGTTCTACTTCAATAGCATCTCTCCCTCCCCTCAAAGTTCCCCTAACCAAAACTTAGATTCAATAGGAGTTGAGGAACAATGTACTATTTATGTCATGGATGTAGCAAAGTAAACCGTACAAGCACACAGCGAGATAAACACACAGTACAATCAGAAAATATGTCTAGACACCGTGTTGGCTACACAGCTTCATTCCAGTGCTCTAGAATTCACTCTGTGTCAAAGGCTTAAAGATTGGAAATTCCTTTATTGGCTTCCTTACCAGAAGAACTTCATTTTGAGTTAGCAAATATAAAGAACTTGTATAAGATAAAAAGCTGAATAAGAAAATTATATTCTTTGTTGAAAACTCAATTGAAGCAGGAATATGACATTTGTGTCTGGGAGATATGCCCAGAGCCGTGCAAGCCTCTGCCTAAGAGCCATCTCCTCTTTCTCTCAGAAGCGATTCTCCCCTGCGGTGTCTCCCTTGCAACCTCTGTACCTCCAGTGTTCCAAGAAACAGATGCAACCTCTGTACTCTGTGCCTCCTAGACCTCCTCTAATCATAGCTTAAGCTTCAAATCCTTAAAATAATTATGACAAATGGAGAAAACAAAATAATACAAAATTAAAGGGCCAAACATTGAATAAGGAGAAATTGATATAACGCCTACAAAAGAAAAGGAAAGGTAAAAGCAAAGGAAAGGAAAGGAAAAAAAAAAAGAAAAAGAAAAAGACCACAGAGAAAGACACATGGGAGTTTCAGATAATGGAATTTCCTGGTATATATGGTTTTAAAAATATATGTATAATACCATAGGAAACTGGATCAATGATAAGATTAACAATGACAATCTGAGAATTTGCATTTCTATCCAGTTCCTAAGTGTTGCTGGTGCTATGTAAGTATCACACTTTACAAACTACCATTTTAGAAGTTTCTCTGACTATGCACCCCCTACCTTTCCTTTTTTGCAGAAGCCCTATCCACACTTAGATACCAGCTGGTCAGTTCTATGAATCAAACCTCCAGCTTCCCTGTTCTGTTCTTAAGTCCTTGACACTCACGATGTAACTTCTTTGGATGACTTTACTCAGACAGGAAGAGAGCCAGAATTCACTGGGAAATTTTGTCCTTTCAAAGTAGTTTGCATTCAATGACAGATTTGTAAAGGAACAAAACTATATTTCTTCTTTGAGTGGTAAAAACTCTTTGGAGCAATTTATATACAAAATCTTCCTATGGCACCAGGCTGACATGGGACTTCTCTTTACTTCCCATTCTGCTTCTTTCATGCTTCTACTTATTTCTAAGTCCCTTACTAAAATAAGTTGCATGTACTCAAAAAATTTCAGAATATGTAGTATGTGCTGAACTGTTCCTAATATCATTATGTTCTCTTTTTACTTACATTTTCACTATTTTATACCTAATAACTTTTGAAGAAATATCAAATGCTAAGCAGAGAAATGCATTGTCTAGTGCAATATCCATTAACTGCCTGTGGCTGTTTAAATTTAAAGTATATAAAACTAAAATTTAAATTCCAAATTATAGCAGTCATCTTTTAAATATTTAGTAGTCACATGTGTCTATTGACTGCTCACAAAAAAATGAAGCCTCCACAACAACACAGATTGTATAATAAAATTTAGTTCTAGGGGCTTTGGTTGATTTTCTATTTCTACAATGGTGATTTGTGTGTAGTTTGATCATGCTTTTACAACTAGGAATAGCAATAATTAACTATTGCTGTTGATTTTCTTACGATAGATCATTTTTGGTTTGCCCTTACTTCTACTGTATATCTCAAATAATAGGTTCCAGGTTTAGTATATTATAAATATTTTATGGTCCAAATATGCTTAAACTAACTGACTTGACTATTGTACCACATACACACATGTATCTGTGTGTGTGTGTATATATATATATATATATATATATATATATATATGGAGTCACATGACTGTGACCTGAAAGCTCCACAAACTGAGTTGAAATAAATCCTTCCTTCATTGCCAAATTTATATGATACAGTATAAACACGCATAATTTTATGTGGAAATATGCATTTTGCACTGCAATATGACATTAATTTTGGAGGACTGAGCCAGATTGCTACAGCATGGATCTGACTGTTCTTCAGATGCCTGTATGTTAAAGCTTTGGTCTCCAGTTTAGTGGTATTGAGAGGCCTAGTGAGACACATGGCACCCAGTGTGAGATTTCAGTCATTGAGGCTGTGCCCTCAAAGCGGTTACTGGGACTCCAGCCTTTTCTGACTTTTGTTCCCCAGACACGAGGGAAGTAGTGGCAACACATGCTGCCACCATGATGTGTTATCTTGCCACAGTTCTTAAAACAGGCAAGTCAACTATCCTGGACTGAAACTTCCAAAACAGTGAGCCAAAGGAAAAGCTTCTTGGTAAGTTGATTATCTCAGGTATTTGTTATACGGTAGAAAGCTGTCTGCCACGAAGAGCAATAACTGGAAGCTAGGAGAGGATGGTGAGAAAGGACACGGAAGGCAGCTGGATAACAAGTAACAAAACAGGTTAGGTCAGAAGCCTTAAATTCCAGTATTCTACAAAGCAGTAGAGTAATGCAGTCTGCAACAACATTTTATGTACTTTATAAGGCATGTAAATAGCAATTTGGAGAATCTACATACAAAGAAAAGAAGAATAAGGAAATGCTAATAACCTTGATTTAATCATCAGATACTGTACACACAATGTTATGGCTTGTACCTGGATGTCCTCCGAAGGCCTTGTGCACACATAGATGGAGCTTTTGGAGGTGGCTAGATTTATAGTGCGTGAATATGGAGTAAGGGTGTGTGATAACTAAATTAGTCCATTAGTCCACAGGTTTGGTGTAGAACGGGTGTGGTGGCAACATCCAAAAGGTTTTTCTGTCTGGATGGAACAGAGGGGGAAAGGAAGGCTTGGCACTTGCTGCCTCCTGTGCGTTCACTTCATGGACTTTGTCGCCTCTGTGATGCCACTGTGCTGTACCACCCTGCCTTGGAGTCAGGTGACTGGAGTCACATGACTGTGACCTGAAAGCTCCACAAACTGAGTTGAAATAAATCCTTCCTTCATTGCCATGTATGTAGTGCGCATTTTGTCCCATCATTGAGAAAAGTAACTAAAAACACATGTATTAAGTTATCACACTGGCCCACTCAAATATATATACACACACACACACACACACACATAATTATTACAAAGCTAAAAATAAAATTTCAAAAATGTCAGAGAGATTTAATGTGATTAATCTCTTAAAATTAATTGCAGTGATGTATACCTTATTTGCATTTCAGAGGTTTCTTTTTAGCTCTGTAGCTCTGTTAAGCATATTTAAGCACATCTCCCACAGAGTGGGTTCAGATACACAAACTCGCCATATTTTCACTGATATTAGAAGAAAATTAACTTCAATTAACATTTTTAAAATGTGCTAAGCTGGAATATGTGTCTACAATTTTTTTAAGGATTCAGAGCTATGAGGCCTTAATTAGAAATAGTACAAGTACTTACTTCTTGTATTGAACATATGTTAGAGAAAAAGGGTTTAAAATAGTTAAAAACATTTGGAAAACATAGATAGAGTCATTGCAAGGATATTAAGCCATACAGTTCACTTGTCTAAAACTTATTTAGTCCTTTGAAACAATTGCATAACTTCCAGAGAAAAGATGTCATGTACAGAGAAACATGATAAACATGACTACAGTGCAACAGAGTTTAGGAATAGAAAAACTATGAAAGATCAAATTTAAACTTAAAAGTTTCTAAGGTTAAATATTCACTATTTGTGGCAATTCTCCATGGTCCTGTATATCTCAGCTATATTTGAAAAGAATTTTACAGAAATGTATATTGATAGAGTGATCATCACTATTTTATTGCTTACTGTGGAAATTAGCATTTAGAGAAACAGTGGTAGATACCTCTGAGCCTCAGAGCTACATCTGAATAAGTTACAATTCCTGCTTTCAGGATGCTATTTCTTATGCTTATATATGCATGAATCTTTGAACAGTATTTTTTTCTTCCGGCACACTTGTTACAACACAATACTGTTGTACTGCTTTTAAACCCTTGCTTCACAGCTTTATTCACTTTCTTGGTTAGTGCTATGAATAATTTAGCTTTCTTCCACAACCCTTTAATTTCATTCTCCAAGAATGTAATTATTCAATTATTACATTTGAGAGGTTAAATTTTTTTTAATATGAAACTACTTTTTCTTCTTTAGTATACTGGTGGTTAGGAAAACCAAAATAATTCTCAATAAAATATGGCTTGATTAAGGAATTTAAGAATATAACATTCTGTGAGTTTGCTTTCATTTATTACATTGAAGCAATCTTCCTTCTCTTTTAGTATTCAGGGTTGGTTACTAAAGGTCTGCTATTAACTGAATTTTTAAATGCTATGTTTACTCTTTCATTTTTATTTTTTTCTTTATTACTTTCTAAGTTTTTATAACTTTTTGTGTATCATAGGACTTTTAAAATTTCATCAATATATCTGCATGAATTTACTTTTATTATTTAATTGTGATATTTAGAATTCAATTTTCTTTAGAAAATAAATGTCTCCTCTGGGGAGTGGGGTTTGAGACAGTGGTGGAAAAAGGATTTCAAAGGCAGCTTTTGTGTTGGTGGCATTGTGAAAATTCTAAGGGTTGCAATGAGCTGAGCATTGTAGCATACACTTGTAATCTCAGCACTTTAGAAGGCTGAGGCAGGATAATCAGGTTTTATTGATGTGGTGAGATTGTCTCAAAATTTTAAAAAAAGAAAAAATAACTGGGGATATAGCTCAGTATAAAGTTTTTGGGCTCAAATCTCAGTACTATACACACAGAAAGATGTATATAGTTCTTGATTTATTGATTATAAATGGATCATATTTTTAAGACTATGACCCTCAAGATATTATGCCATGACACTTTTCTCATCTCTATTTTTATCCCTCTTACAGTCTTACATGATACCTGTGTATCTATTAATTATAGACAGTATTCCAAATTTGCATATTTTAATTGGAGAAGGTCAACATATCTATCTCTATACATTATTTCATCACATTTTATTCCTCATAATATCTACCATATATTTCATCTATACTGCAGTGTTCATAGAATTCACACTCTGACAATCATAATAGAATCTTTCAAGATATATTTACAGGATGATTTCAACTTTCAAAGCCAACAATATGGCTCAAAGAAAAAAAATCAGTAAATAGTTGAGAAGTATCAGAATGGAGAAATCTTGAAAAACTATTGAAATTTAAGTTTTTTCAATTGTCAATATTTCACCAAAATTACTTAGTCCTTAGAAAGTGGTATATACTTTCTTTCAGTGTATAGTAAAATATATTTACCTCCTAAATATTGAATAGAAGCTTTCTGTTTATTTGCAATCATTGTTACTCTGCTCTACTTTAATGTAGTTGAAAAACAAATTACAGGGATATTTTTGTTTTTTAATGGTCACGGGGATCAAACTCACGAGTGAACACTTGCAAGGCAGCCCTTATGCTGCTGAGCTAAATCCCCAGCCCTAGAAAAAGTGACTTTTTTTTTGGTACCAGGGACCTAACTCATAACTTCACACTTGCCAGGCAGGCTTTTACACCGCTGAGCTAAATCCCTGGCCCAAGGGGGATATTTTTGTGCTCACAAAAATGTATATGCAATTTATGTACTAGCTTTGGTTTATGGTATCTTTAGAACATATTATTAGTAGTATTTAGGAAAAACAGAGCACATACCAAATTATACTTGATTCATATATATTCTCAACTATGCAGGGTTTTTTTTTTCACAGCAAGTGTGTTAGTGTGTCACATTATGCTATTTACTTTCAGAACACTGAATAACAACTTTCTCTCAAGAAGATGGCTCTAAGATCCTTAAGGCTGGTGATATCCCTAGTATGTCAAACTTCCAAAAGATTCATAAACCTTTATATATGTGAAAAAGGATATATTTACAACTTTAAATTTTCAGAAGCAAATACTATAGTGAACACAAATTCTCTTTCCCTTTTGGTATCAGGGAAGAAGCATTTTTTAAAAAAATCTATTTACTCTTGTAAAACTGTGTAATACATTACTTCATGGTGCTTCTTCAGACTCCAGAAAGAAAGGCCAGCTAGATTATCGCTGCATATTAGTTCTTCATGTAGTCAAGGGTGGAAAAAAATGAGAACTCTTAGTCTGATGGGTTCTAAGAAAAACTTAAAGAAAACAAAAAATAGTTGAAAATTAGATAAGTGTTGAACGGCTAGGAATGTAAATATGGCTCACAATCTATAGCAACTATCCCAGGAAACCAATCAGCTATCTGTTAACCATTTGAGGAAGCAAGACTCTGTTCACAAGTCCAATTTACAGGATATCTGACAACTATACCTAACAGTCCAAGAAGTTGAAGTGTAACTCCCCATAATCGTCAACCCAAATAACAGCAAAATTTGATTGATAACCATCCATTGCCTTAACTTTGGCCTTTAGTTTTTAAGATAAAACCAATCAGATAAATCAAATATATAATCATCACTAACCACAGACTATGGCCTCCTTCCAGCTACCTGCAGGATTCCTACACCAAGAGCCTGTGATCATGGCACTCTGAAGCCTTTTTCTTCTTTTTTTTTAATACTACAAAGCTTCCTCATTTATCTTCTTGCTTGTAAGATTGTCTCAAGTGCTACTTTTTATTTTTATTTTAAAGATGTAAAGAAAAGGAGGAAAAAAGATAGGAAGATAACTATAACATTGAAACTGAGTTTCAAAGCAGCTTATTTAGATCACTACAATAGTTGATACATTATTATCGTTGCAGTTATTGATCACCTTATAAGCTATGTTGCTTTATCTTTTACTAGCTCAAGCTCTGATAGCCTTGGCTTGTTCTTATTGGGTAATTATTATTATTTATTTTTTGGTAGCAGGGATCAAACTCATGATCTTGCACTTGCTAGGCAGGTTCTTATGCTGCTGAGCTAAATCCTCAGCAGAGTTATCATTTTTAGAGGGTTGACAGGTTGCAGTATATCAGGATACAGTCCACTTTTTAGGTAGACAACAAAACTAAGTTTTCCACAATGGAAGAAAAAGTCAGTTAAATCTACCCAGTAAAACTGAGTTTACACATCTATAGATTAGTGGCAATTTACACAGAAATGTAAGACATCAGGAAGGCAATGAACAAGATTAGAATTTCACAAGCTAAAATCCTGTCCTATTGTTACTGGGAAGCCAGGTCCTGCCAAGGTGAGGAACTGACCCTTTACTGTCTTAGTCTTTTATGCTTTGTGGCCTTGGTGGAACAATGTAGTGAAGACACATGGGTCATGAAGAATTATAAGCAGAATTTCTTATAGAAAAAATTTTTATAAGGTAGCATATATTGGGTTTTTGTATAATGAAATCACACCTAGAACTTCCTATTTTTCACCTGTAATAGCTAGAGTTTGGATAAATTTCCTCTTTGCAAATTTTCCAAAATATCCTAAGATTCTTGGGTCTGTGAAGACATAATCTTCCTTACATATAATTTAAGCCTAGGAACTGGTGACTCAGTCATTAGGCTAATTTACCTAGCCTAGTGTAGATATTTTCCCCATAACCAAACTTAGCTCTTGTCAAAGCAAAATTGAACCAAAGTTAAACCAAGAACAATGACTTTATTGAGATGATAACAATAGAAGAAAGGAGCTAAGAGGTTGTCCTCAGTTTTACTAAAACAAAGAGCTAAAGAGTCAGCCAGAGTAAAAGGACACTCCACCTGTGTTTGCTAATAGGCTTTACTCAAAGGAAAGGTCAGTTTTCTTGTATTTTCATAAAAGAAGTAATTGCACAAAGTAGCAGCCACTATGGATATTCTCTCTCTTAAATCAGTTTCAAAGGGACTGTCCACAAGTCCTTTGAGAAAGGTATTTGTGGGTTATAACAATGGCACCAGGCGTTTCAAAAGGTTTAACTATATCTCTTGGGGGAAAGAGAAAGAATTTACTATTGTAAAGAAAAGAGTGTTGAGTGTCACAAAGAAAATTCTTTAAGAAAGGAAATATGTGAGCCTAACATTAGGAAGAAGTCTATCTAAAGATGGGTCAAACCCAAGGCAGTGTTAAGCCATCTTGGCCACTTTGTAAGAATATTTGATCAATCTAACCAAATGAGAATTTTTCATATAAAACATTCATGTTAAAGTTTGGATTTCATAGGCAATGCCTCCAGTTAAGTGCTCTTAATGAAGAAGAAGTCTCACGAATTCTATGAAAATATCCATGTTGTCATGGAAGTAAGTGTACTCAGTGAGAATTCCTAAATCTCAGAGTGGTCTGGCAGGGAGAAAATCATTAATCTTTCATTCTTCTTTATAAAAGCAAAGTCAATTACATTATTTTGCTCATAGACAACTTAAATGAAAGTATAAGAAAGTATGTGAAATATAGAATAACATACTATCAATATTTAAAACAGAATCCATAATCATCCTTTATCAATTCATTCATTATTATATAATTAATTTTTTTCTACCTTAATCTTGAATTAGCAGTTTCTGAACCCACTTGCTTCTTCTTTGGAGTTCTGGAAACCCTGATTTATTAAGATGCTCTTAATCTTGTAAGAAATTCCATGAGAACAATGTATCACAAGTACCTGTCATAATGCTTTACCCTAGATGTTTGAGAAAGATTTGTAAGTGCTTTCAAGGAAGCCTCAGAGTAAAACAAATATCTATCTGTAGAAGAAAAAACTTAAAATGGTTAAGATCAATTTGTTATTAATAATTTTTTAAAAGTGAATGATCTGGTGCAAGTTATTTAAATAATAACTCAACTGCAATGATACTTGATCTTTTTTTTTTATTTAAAAGAGAATAAAACAAAAGGGGTCAGTACAGAGCAGATCAGAACAGGACAACCTAGGCAACACAGTACTTTACATTAAGTCAACTGGACATCAACAGTATCTAACACCATATCTCTTACTCTGCTATAGTTGAGCATAGTTTCAATTACAATAATATCAAACATAACACAATAGTATAAAGCCATGCATATAGTGAAAGAATTACAGGGCTTTCTGAACTGAATAACAGAAAATGATCAGTGGGTATTATAATATCTCATTTTTGATAAAAAATAAAAAAATTTGTTTGAACTATCACACATATTCAAATTCCAATAAGACACAATGTGGTAGATAGAACCAACGGTAATAGAACAACAACAACAAAAAAAGAAATGATCATTTCTAAGGAATGAAAACAGAATAATCAGGCCCAAAAGTTTTAGACAAACCATCTATAAAAGTAGTGATGAAGCCTATTTTCAGAGAACTATGAATGTTATTCTAACCTATGAAGATGACTGAAAATAATTTTATTGAGAACACAATTTTATGTCAAATATAACATGTACAAAACTAGTCATACTATACTTTAAAATAATAAGAATGTATTTAAAATATATTAAGAATATCCAATAAGGAAATTCAGTAAGTCTGAAATAGTTCTTACACATGCATATATATTGGAGAAAACTTCATAGTTTATGTAATATAAATACCAAATTGAAAATTTTCAAGGTAAAAAATATTTGATTCAAATAAAAGAAATAGGACTACATCAAAGTTCATTATTTTAAAAAATACCGAAATCCTGTTCTCATATAATAGATTTTTAAAAAAAAATCTCAAATAAGGCAAAACAGCACTAGTAGTCTCATAAAATGAAACATACAAGGGACAGTAGAGACATTAATAATTTTGTAAGAAATTCCTATATAGCATCTAATTCATGGAATCATTATGTTAGTAATATTTTATACTTGTAAAAGGAACCTAAGGTATGCTAAATACTTCTTTAAATTTTCCAATGTTTCTTGCATATTTAATAGCATATAAAAGAAAGAAAATGAATTTTTAGTGCTTATCTTTTTATAAAACAAAGAAAATAATTTCCCATGGGCCCTGGGAAATACTAAAAACAGTATTAGATGCAAAGTATTTCATCTGAGGTTTGATTATGGGACAGCAAAATGTCAAAAATTATCAGAAAAAATGAGTATTTGATTAATAGGATGAGAAATAATACATAACTAAAGCAACAAAATTCTTTAAAAATAAACATTAAAAAATTTATGACTATAAAAATTCTTAAATCTTGCCTTTTTCAAAAGTGAAGTTTGTTTTCTTAAATAATCAAGGCCAAGATAAAAGGAAAAAAAACCCCTTAATTATCCTAGTGAAACACTATTTTCATCTTTTAATGAGATTACTCAGAAGGTATAAAAAAGATCTTTCTAACTTCTTATTAAGAGAAAACCAAAAATCCAAACTTCTTTTTCTTTTTTTATGCAGAGAAAACCAAATTCTAAATTTTATCCATATAAGTTTTAATATTAAAGCTCTTGTTAAGTAATCATAAAAATTAGTTCATTGTCATAGTTACTATTCTTGTTGCTAGGAGACAATACCAGACACTCCTAATTTAGGAGAGGTATTAGGGACCCCTGCAGTGGGCTCCAATCTCCTGCAGGGTGTTACAGTGCAGAATTGAAATGGAGAGCAAGAGACAAAATGATGGTGCAACAGGGATCAAGGATGGAACAGTTGTTCACTGGGAACAAAAAGCTATGAAACAGCCAGAACCTTGGTACTGATCATATTTACATTGACAAAAATGATGACAGCAAGTATCAGTGAATCACAAAGCAGTGGTCGTCTCATGTTTAGAAGGATCTTACAGTGATGAGGACCACCTTGGATGACTCAGAGAGTAGAGGGATCTTAAACTAATAAGGATCTTATGATTGATGAGAACAGTAGAGAGAAAAAGGTCAATAAAAAGTTTGTTGTTTCCCCCAGTACAACAAGGTTATAAAATATTTTTTAATAATTACTACTCCATTCTCAAGGAAGCAGGATGTCTTCAATGGATGTGAGCTTACCCCGGAGTGTCACAGCAACATGGGGCCCTGAAGCCTCAGCTGTGATCAGAGGTATATGGAGTTATGTTCCAGTAAATCATATCCAGCCCACATGGTAAGATACTAGGCCTCAACAAGTTCTAATCACAATTTAACTATGAACTTTTATTCCTCCCAGAGTTATATCGAATGACTCCTGACAGGGAAGGAAGATTTATTTTAACTCAAACTTTATACTGGTTTCTGTCCATAGTCAGTCGACTTCAAGAAAGAGTGGCATGACAGAGGGTCATCACAGAGGAGAAACAGTTTACAGGAAGGTAGGTAAAAGGCAAGAAGGGGCAGCTGACTTTTCCCTGTTATCCTATCCAGTGTACAAAGCTTTTAGGTGATGCCACCCACAATCAGGGTGAGACTTCCCATTATCCATATCTAGAAATATGCTAATCCAATTAGAGGACAAAGTCAGATACTACATACCCTTCATCTTAGTATCACACACCTTGGATCCAGCCCTCTCCAAAAAAAGAAAAAAGAAAAACCCACTTATGAAAGCATAAGGCTTTCCAAAAGACTCATGTATATACCTTTATGGAAAAGACATTTAGTAAATCTCTAAGACTTGCTAAAATCCTAACACTTCACCATTGCTGAAAAGTCCAAGTCCAAAGTCCTCCCTGAGATTTAGGGCAAATTGTTAGCCTTGAGTCCTATTACAAATAAAGGGAACATCAAACACTTCCAAATTCCAGTGTATCAGATAAAAAATTTCCATTCCAAAGGGTACAAATAAGGGGATAGAAAAGAATGGTACCACAGCAAGTCCATAATCCAACAGAGCAAATATTAGGCCCCATAGTTCCATGTCCAGTATCCAGGGTAATTTGTTACAGGATATAAACTCCAAAGGCTTGGGTAGCTCCACACCCATGGTACTTCTGGTGGTTGGACCTCATATGACATCTCTCTTGTTCCCTCTATGCAGTTTTCCTCAGGTGATCCACATTCCTGGACTCTCTTATGTTCTAAAGTCTCTACTGTACCTTTGGTACCACACTTGCAGCTTCACAAAATGTCTCTCATGGGCACACTGCTTGGTCTGCCAGACCTTCTTTTGAAATCGGATGGAAGCCTCTCCAACACCACAACTCGTGCATTCTGCATGTACCTAAAATTAGCACCACATGGATGATATCAGGGTCTGCTGCCAGCTAGAGCAGTACCTGGGTGTCCTTCTTTCTTGGCTGTAGGGGCTGAGTGTCTGGATTACTGAGCACTATAAACCCAATTCAGAAGAAAAAGTTCTCTAGACTGCTACCAATCTGAAACATGGTGTCCTGGAGTTCTCACCTGAGAGTAGAGTTTTACCTTTTCAATTTTGAGGTGAAAAGTATAGAGTGCTCCTAGTTCTTGTGATGCTCTGCAGGCCATCTTTTCCAGTGTCCAGTTCCAAAGTACTTGGTGTTTTAATGTCAATCTTTTCAGCAACCTAGTGCCCCTGTGCTCCATATTGTAGTTCACAACTTTGCTGGAGTTTTCCTGTGAGTTTTTGTGAGTCCTATGGCCATATTTTCTGTTATTTTGTTCCTTGACAGGAACCATTTTGTCCTCAGTTCTCCTTTTCAGTTCACAGCATTACTGGAGTTTTCTTTTGAGCTAAACTCAAAAGTTTTTAAGTTAAATTTTTGGGCCATTTTCTTTTGACTTCAGACAAACAGCTGATGTAGTACTTGTTCCTAACGGAAACCTCTTGAGAGTGTTTTTCTGCCAGCTTCATATCTGCTGTCAGCATTCTGGTCTTCCAAGCTGTGACAAGAATCTCCCCCCAAGATTGGCTGACAGCATTCTAAGGTTGCTTCTTCATCCAGACCTTTACAATCTCTTCCCAAAGTCTCCTGACCCACATGTTCAGGTAGTATTACAGCAATGATTACAATTCACTGGTACCAAAATATGTCTTAGTCACCTTTCTTGTTTCTGAGACAAAATGCCTGACACTCTCAAGCTAAAGGAGGAAAAGTTGATTTCAACTCAGAGTTTACAGAAGTTTCAATCAATAGCTTGCTCCAATGCAAGGTGGCATGACAAAGGAGCATCACAGAGAAGAAACAGTTCATGACATGGCAGGCAAATGGCAGCAAGCAACATCTTTTCTTTTCCTTTTATTCCATCCAAGGAATCCAATGTTTAAACCTTTTGGTTGGTCCTACCCATATGCAGGTTGAGCTTTCCTATCATCTGGACCTAGAAATACTCTAATCCAACTAGAGGAGTAATCTAGATATCACATACCATTAATCTCAATATCACACACCCTAGATCTGTCTGGCTCTGAAAATCCCTACCTACCAAAGCATGAGGTTTTGGGGGATACCGAGATGTAAGCCATAATATCCATGAAACATTAGCCAAAATTGATGGTAATAAATGAAATTCTTTCTCCATTGACCTTCTACAACTTTATGTGTACATTTAAATTTTGTCACATAGTTTTCTTTTTCTCAATATTTGAAAAAACCTATTTTACTTTACAACAAAGCTCCATTCTGTTTACTGAACACACTTACTGCATACTTTGCATATAAAATTTTTCCTGTCTATGATCATTCCAATTACTAGTTTCTCTCACATACATTGAATATAAGTTTTAAACACAGTGATTTCTTTTTTCCTAAAAAATATGAAGTAGATAATTATGAGTTATCTTTCTGTCCTTTGTAACAGGCATTGAAGTTCATGAGTATACAACTTTTTATAATCATACACTTTCTATGATTCAAATATATACAAGGTTTCTGTATCATAAACATAGAAGAAATCATATACAAACTTAAAATTATGCTTCAGTATCCTAGCTTACTAGAAATAATTTAGGTGCTTAATAGATACTCATTAATTTATCATGAGACTAAGTTTTTAAATCCTTGGATATACTGGAAACTTCCAAGCTGAGTAACACAGTATAAAACAGAAATATAATTAAATTTTGTCTGAAGAAAGATTCAATTTGGTTAAACACAAATTGATATTTGCATCATCTTAGACATTCATCATGGATGATGATAACTTATTCAATTAGTAATCCTCTAAAGTTAAGGACAAATCTACCAAAGTAGAATAAAACATATGCTAACATTAGCAATTCAAAAGACTTTGCTATTTTTGTTGAAACAATAACATTAAATGATGCTTGATGTTAAAGATTTATCCAATTTAGGTGAAATTGTATTCTTGAAACACTTGGTTTATTACTTTGCAGAGGAATATATTTTGATCATTAAAAACAATAATTCAATTTCTTAATCACTGGAAATTTTAAGAATATTCAATTTATAATAGTTCTTACCTATTTCTAAATCAATCAGAACAGTTGGTGCCCTCCCACTGCCAGTGTCCAGGGGGAAACCGTGCACTCTACCGGGGCTCGGTCTGCTGGACAGCTCTTACACCTCTCAGTGCTCTCCCACTGCCAGTGGTCCAGCAGACAACTACCACACTCCACCCTGGCTCTGTCCACTGAGAAGCTCCTACACCTCTTGGTGCCCTCCCACCACCAGGCATTGCGCTCCACCCCAGCTTGAGCCGCTGAGCCGAGCCTGAGACTCAGCATGCTCCTCCTGTGTGCTGAACCTGAGGACCAAAACACCCACCCTGGCTCAACCCGCTACCCTCGGCTACCCTCCCCATCTCTTAGACCAAGCACTGATGTGAATGTTTGGCTCCCACTCTCCCTCCCAGAATCTTGACTTCAATGGACTGGCAGTGCTGGTTTGATGGGAGACGTGGTTGCCTCTCACCCATAAAGAGGACCCTGGCAGGTTCTGGTCACTATGTATCCAACAATTGGGTGCACATCAATCACACAGTAGGATCTTAGGAGATACACTACCAACAATTGTGACTCTTGGGATTAAATAACCAGGTATTGGCCCAGAAGGTCAAAATGACAACACAAAAAACCAAAATGCAATCTCAAACATCTATTCCATCAGGTGCAAGAACAGGTGACAGTGAAATGGAGGACTTCAAAAATCATACACCAGAAATATCTGAAAAGATAGCAAATGAATTAAAGAAACAAATCCATGAGACTATAGAAGAAATCAAATTAGAAATAATGTCTTATGTAAGGAAAGAAACAACAATCTTCATAAATGATTTGCTCAACATAGCTAAGGAAGAACTAGATAAAATACTACAGGAGTCTGGGGAATTGACTGAAACTTTGAAGGAACAATGTAGAAAAGAAGCAGAATCCATGCAACAAATTCAAAGAGATGTCCAAGAAACAAAACATTCTACTGAAAACAGTTTAAATGAAGTTGAGGATAGAATTTCAGACCTTGAGGACAGGATTGCAGATAGCAAACAGAAAGGATAGAAACTATAAAAACAACAAAGCAGCATGAAATGACAATCCAGCATCTTTAAGATGATGCCAAGATAAACAATGTAAGCCTAACAGGCATCAGTGAGGATGCAAGAGACAATGTAAAGGAAATAACTAAGCTATTCACAGAAGTTATAGCAGAAAATTTCAGAAACATGGGGAAAATCTGATGTACAAATAAGTGAGGCATATAGAATGTCAAACAATCATAACCAATATAAATCTAAAGCTAGATATATAATAACTAAGATCCAAGACATACAGCATAAAAACAGAATATTAAAAGCTGTTAGAGAAAAGACAAAACTCACTTATCAAGGAAAGTCTATTAGAACCACAGCAGACTTTTCAACACAAACCCTCAGGTTAAGATGAGCTTGGAGTGAAGTACTTCAAGCCCTAAAGGAAAACAACTTTCCATCCAGACTGATGTACCCAGAGAAACTGTCTTTTAAATTTAATGGAGAAACAAGATACTTCCATGACAAAGAACAACTGAAGAAATTCATATCTACCAAATCAACCCTAGAAAGAATATTGAAAGACATGCTAGAAAGACACAAAAATGACTACAATGTCCAGAACAACAACAGAAAGAAAACAGCAGGCTAGACAAGAAATTAAACAAGGGAGGAAAGCATGAGACCAACAACAGAAACTCAATATGGCAAAGTCAAGCCAGTACATATCCGTGATATCCATAAATGTAAATGGGATCAATTCACCTGTCCAAAGAAGGAGGTTGACAGAATGAATCAAGAAACAGGACCCCACAATATGCTGTATAAAAGAAACACATCTGACTCAAAAAGAAACTAATAGACTAAAAGTCAAAGGATGGAAAACAGTATTCCATGCAACAGGAGCCCAGAAAATTTAGGGGTTGCTATTGAGATAAAGAAGACCACTACATACCTGTAAGTGGAAAACTACAAGAGGAAGAACTAACAATTATAAATATATATGAAGCAAATACAGGAGCACTGAACTGTATAAGACAAACACTAAGGGACATGAAAAACCAAATACACAAGAACACAATTGCAATAGGAGACCTTAATACACAACTGTCAAAATCAGGTAGATCATCTGGACAAAAAGTCAACAAAGAAATAACAGAACTGAATCATACCTATGAATGAATGCAATTAGTTGATGTTTGCAGAGTGTTCCTCCCAACATCAGAATATATATTTTTCTCAGCTGCTCATGGGACATTCTGCAAAATAGATCATATATTAATTCACAAAACATTCTTAAGTAAATGCAAAGGGAATGAAATTATCTTATGCATAATATCTGACCATAATGCTCTAAAACTGAAAATCAATGGCAAAAAAACTATAAATACATGGAAATTAAATAAAAACCTTCTGAACAACCAGTAGGTTGCAGATGAAATAGAAGAAGAAATAAAACAATACCTAGAATACAAGGAAAATGCAGAAACAGCATACTGTAACCTATGGGACACAATGAAAGCAGTCTTAATAGGGAAATATATAGCAATAAATAGTCACATCAAGAAAATGGAATGAACACAAATAAATAACCTAATGACACATCTTAAGCTTCGAGAAAAGGAAGAGAAAGTCAAACACAAAGCTCATAGAAGAGAAGAAATTGTAAAGATTGGAGCAGAAATTAATGCAGATATTGAAACAAAAAAATAAAAAGAACTAATGAATAAAACAGCTAGTTTTTTGAGAGAATAAGCAAAATTGATAAACCTCTAGCCAACCTTATCAAGAAAAAGAAATAAAAATGCAAATCAATGCAATAAGGACTGAAAAGAGGGAAATTACTACAGACTCCATGGAAATTCAAAAAATCATGAATGCTTACTTTGAAAATCTCTACTCAGGGTGGAAAACACAGAGGGCATGGACAGATTTCTAGAAACATATGAACTACTAAAGTTCAATCAAGAAGATATAATAATTTTGAATAACCCAATATCAGCTACTGAAATTGAAAACATGATTAAAAACTTACCAACAAAGAAAAGGCCAGGTCCTGATGGATTCACAGCTGAATTCAATAAGAAATTTAGAGAAGACTTAATGCCAATACTCCTTAAACTCTTCAATGAAATTGAAAGAGGAGCAGTCCTCCTTAAATCATTCTTAGAGGCAAGTATCACTCTGATACCAAAACCAGAGAAAGACCCAAACAAAAAGGAGAACTATAGACCACTGTCACTAATGAACATTGTTGCTAAGATTCTCAATAAAATACTGGCAAATAGAATGCAGCAAATCATCAAGAAGATTATATACCATGACAAGGGGGACTTATTCCAGGAATGCAAGGATGGTTCAACATATGCAAATCAATAAATTTAATACACCATGTCAACAGAACCAAAAACAAAAATTACATGATCATCTCCATAGATGCAGAAAAACCTTTGATAAAGTCCAACACCTGTTCATGATAAAAACACTACAGAATCTCAGAATAGATGGTATGTAACTAAATCTCATAAAGGCCATTTATGACAAACCAACAGCCAAAATTATACTAAGTGGACAAAAAATGAAAGCCTTCACTCTAAAATCAGGAACATGATAAGGATGTCCACTATCCCCAATCCTTTTCAATATAGTTCTAGAAATATTAACCAGAGCAACCAGACAAGAGGGAGAAATATAAAGAAAATAGGAAAGGAAGAAGTTAAATTAACATTATTTACAGACAACATGATACTCTACATAGAAGACCCCAAAAACGCCATTAAAAGACTATTAAAGGCAATAAATAAATTCAACAGTGTAGCAGGATACAAAATCAATGCTCAAAAATCATTAGCATTCCTGTACACAAAAAACCCACCAAGAAAGAAATTATGGAAATATCACCTTTCACAATAGAATCTAAAAATATCAGATACTTAGGAATCAACCTAACTGAGAATGTAAAAGATCTATATGTTGAAAATTATACTACTCTAAAAAAGGATATTGAAGAGGATATTAGAAAATGGAAGCATAGTCTTTGCTCTTGGCTAGGAAGAGCCTATATTACGAAAATGGCCATACTCCCAAAACCATTATAGATTTAATGCAATCTGAATCAAAATACCATTAACATATCTTACAGATCTACAGAAAATATTATTAAAATTCATTTGGAAACAGAAGAAACCTAGAATATCAAAAGCAATTCTGGGCAACAAAGGCAAGACCAGAGGCATCTCAATTCCTGACTTGAAACTGTACTACAAAATCACAGTAATAAAATCAGCATGGTACTGGCAAAGAAACAGACCCGAGGATCAATGGAACAGATTAGAAGATACAAACACTACTACAAAGATACTCAGCCACCTTATGTTTGACAAAGGTCTAAACATGTTCACTGGAAAAAAGATAGCCTCTTTAATAAATGGTGTTGGAAAAATTGGCTTTCCACATGCCAAAGACTGAAGATAGACTCATGCCTATTGCCATATAGTAAACTATAAGTCAAAATGTATCAAGACACATTAAAACAGAAACACTAAATCTACTGCAGGACAAGGGAGGTAGAAATCTTATAGACATAGGAGTAGGCAGAGAATTCATGAATAAAACACAAACTGCACAGGAAATACGTCAAGAATCAACAGCTGGGATCTCATTTACTAAAAAGTTTCTGCACTTCAAAAGAAATCACTAACAAGGTGAAAAGAAAACCCACAGAATGGGAAAGAATTTAGCCAACAATCCCTCAGACAGAACATATAAAGAACTGAAAAAATCAAACCCCCCAAAATCAAAGACCCTCTCCAAAAATGGGCATTGGAAATGAACATACAATTCTCAGATGAAGATATACAAATGGCAAATAAATACACGAAGAAATGTTCAACATCACTGGTCATTCAAGGAATGCAAATTAAAACAGCATTGAGATTTCATGTCAACCCATAAAGAATGGCTGCCATCAAGAAATCAACTGATATCAAATGCTGTCGAGGATGCAAGGAGAAAGGAACACTGCTCCACTGTTGCTGGGAGTGTAGACTGGTGCAACGACTGCGGAAATCAGTGTGGAGGTCCCTAAAAATCTAGGATTGGAGGTTCTATTCAATCCATCCTGGGTATTTTCCCAGAAAAATTGAAAAGGTCATATCACAGTGATATATGTGCACCCATTTTCATAGAAGCACAATTTGTGATAGTTAAATCTTGGAAATAACCAAAATGCCTATCAGCCACAGAGTGGATGAAAAAATGTATTTAATACAATGGAATATTATTCAGCTATAAAAAGGATGATCTTGAGGTCTTTATAGTAAATGGAGGCAACTTGAGAATATCCTCATTAGTGAAATAAACAAGACTCACATTAGTAAATATCACATTGTCTCTGTAAGGTAAAACATAATAACAACTGACAGAATAATGGGATCTAAATTTATAATAGAAATTATGAAAGTGAAAAGGAAGGACAGTACTCTAGAGTTTATAACGGTATTTATAGTATGTGAGATACATGTCCATATGACTGAATTTCTGTTCGATCATTGGACAGAAGGGTTTGCCAATATTTGAGTGTCTAGCTTTTTTTTATGCTTTGATTTTGTGACTTTGGCACACATTTTTAAGATGACAGTGGGTAATGTATCAACTAGCGATTTTATGATGTTAATTTTTTTTGGAATTTGGAATTGTTCTCCCTTTTTTCTGTTTTTCTATTTTAAAAAATTTTCTTTTCTTTCTTTGAAAAAAAGAACAATATACAATATAGCAACCACTGTTAAATTTCTTTCATTCTGTTTAAAAACCTGTATTGTTATTGTTTTGGCTTTGTTGTTGTTTATCTCTTTGCTTTTTGTTTTTCTTTTCTGACTTTTTTCTTTTTAAAACTAAAAAAAAATCAATCAGAAGAGACTTAAATCATAAAGGTTATATAACACAATTTATTTTATGGGCAGTGGTAATGGGGATTGAACTTGCAATCTTGTACTTACCAGCAAGTGCTTCAGCCACTGAGCTAAATCCTCAGCCATTTTATAACATGATTTTAATATCCAGAGGTAACATGGTATGATCATAACCACACACACATGTCATACACACACACACACACACACACACACACATGCTCAAACACACAGAAAGACAAATAGAGAACTTACAGCTCCAATTCTAAGATTTTGACTCACTAATTCATGTCCAAAGCAAATTTCCTTGTCCTACCCTTATATTTTAGCAGGATTATGTTTCTGGGATATAGGGCAAATTGAGACTACTTGGTTAGAGTGAGCACTAAGTCACCTTCACTCATTATCTGTGAAGGAGAGCTTTAAGATTTCCAGGGCAATGTTATGTAATGCTATGGACTACATTATGGATGATGCCTGGAAGAAGGGATAAGGAGGGTGTCTGGCTGTCTGTAGTGACCATTTGAATTGAAAAACATGTAGTAGTTTATTTTAGCCTCAGGTGGTAGCAGTTAGTATGCTTTAAATTTCTTAAGTAGAGTTCCTACTTTTAAAGAAGTTTGAGCAAGGAGAGGTATGCTTAAGAAAGAGCTGCCTTAATATATTTATTAGCTAGGAATTTATTTTAGCTTTAGGGTACAATTGATAATTCCTTTAGTAAAGACCCTAATAGATGGCTTTTTGATGGGTATCCCTGCTGTTGTCACAAACATTTTTAGTTACCATTTAAAAATTGGGGAGGGGAGGAAGATTGATTAATGAGAGTAATTTAAATGCAAAGGTGTGGTGAAATCAAAGGCACCGAGGAAAGGAAAGAATACTAACATTTCAACTGAAAAATAAATACTTTTTCAGGTTTACTGGAGTAGGAAAGTTAACCATGCAATGATAAGGTTATTAAGTGGTTCTGCTGAGACAAAAGGGTGTATAGTAAACAGAGTGACTACCAACTCCCATGCTAGGTGTGGTGTGCCTTTGTGTCCTCCAGGAAGATGGAGATGTCTCCCCAGATGAGGATGAACTTTTCCCATTGTGCACTGAGAACAAGAGGAATGGTTGCTCAAAGGACACCAAGTCATCATCTTGATTGTGGACCTGGCTGTGTAGGAGAAATACACATTGTAAATTATGTAGATTCATGTTTTGCTGCAGCAGGAACAGATGAAAACACTTAGCAAATGGTAAAAATTTTGTGCATATTAGCTGTTACTAATTGTGATTTTGGGTTTTAATCTTATTATTTTCAGTTTCTTTTACTGAAAGCTCATGATTTATAGAAATAATTTCTATTCCTTTTGTTGTTAAACTGAATGTCTATTACTTTATTTATTGTCTTATTTCTTACTGACTTTTAATCTGAAAGATCCTCTAAAGACCTGTAGATTAAAGGTTTGGTCCTCTGGCTCTGGAGTTATTAGCAGATGGTGTATCCTTTAAGATGTGGGGCCTGGTTAGATGAAGTTAGGGCCTTAGAAGGAGCCTCTTGTAGAAGACAGTGGAGTCTCACTGCATCTTCTCTCTTTTCTCTACTTCCTGGTGCCATGAGATGAGTAACTTCGTTGCCACACACTCTCTCTGTGATATTCTGCATCATCACAGCCTCAAAGAACAGGTTAACCAACCATGACTGAAATCCTCAAAACTTTTCTTTTTGTAGCTTGGAGACATGGCCAGTCTGGAAGTGCTTCATGCTCATAGTTGCCACTGTCTACATGGGTACTAGAGCCTTTCTAGATTTCAGTAAGATGCTCAGATTCACATGTAAAATCTCCACTTGCAGGTAAATTGAGAAACTGCACAAAGTTCTTCGATGTTGCTTTATTGTCATCAAAATAAATCTCATTTTCTCCTATGTTTATTTTTCTAGATTTTTGATTGAGCTAAAGATTGAGATGAAATTTGAAGCTTTCCTTTTAATGCTATAGTTCATGAACACTTTAGTGTGCAGAATGTTAAGACCGGGTTAAGCACTGTTCAAAGTGCTTTCTCCAAGATATGTTAACATTCCAGGGCCTGAGGGAATGGCTTATGCCTAGTTCTAGCAGTAAAGCAGCCTGGCAGAGTTTCCCAATGTAAGTGAGAAAAGAGCCTTGACAAAGACTGGAGAAAGAAATTTTCACTCTGACTGTATAAAATGCTGGAGGGAAAGATGCCTAATTTTTTTTTTCTCATCATTTTAGCATTTAGCACTCATAGTTTGCCAAAGCCAGATAGGTTGTCATAGCCTTTTCTTGTTTTCTTTTTGGCAGTTGTCCTGGTTTGCTAAGATTACAGTTAAATGTAGTTTGCTAAGGGCAACATAATCTTTTCCTACTTTATTTTAGATGACTGTTTTGCGTCATAAGGCTGCAGTTGCATGAAGAATGTGTTTGATGGATGCATTTTAAGAAGTTCTAGCATGCTTCTGCAGAGTAGTATAATTAGAGTTACTGGAAGTATACCAAGTTAAAAAGGTATGAGAGGATTTTATTTTTTTCAGCAAACAGAACCGATGCACATTTGAGCGGACAGATATTTAACTTGATTGCACAATGTATTCACATATCAAGACATCACATAGGAGTCCATTAATATGTACAATTTCTTTGCTTTTGTGTATGTTAGAATAAATTTAATTTAAAAATAAATAAAGCTTAGTATTTGGGGGTATTTTTTATCTTAAAAGATTTTCTTTTATGTTAACTAAAGCAAAATACATCTCAATAATACAGATCTGTATTTATTTTACAATTGCTGAATGAGGACAATGAACAATTCATGAATTTTTATACACTACTTTCATAAGGTCTGGTTCACAAGAATGAAAACTTCTTTACACTCAACCTCTAATGATTTCCTGGAATACTGTTTGATTTCAAGCTTTTATAAGTGTAACAGTAAAAATGGCTGTGCCTGTGGCTTCTTTTTTAAAGTAGAAACCCATCTGCTCTTATTTCTTGGGAATGCAATGGTTGATAGGAAATTACTAAAGAAAACTCACATCCCTGCCAAAAGATCTCACAACAGCATGATATTATAATTCAGGAAAAAATATAGGGGGCTTAGGAAAACAAGAATAGACCAGTAGCCTTGCTTCAGTGGTGTCTTCCTTTCTTTCCTAAAGCGACAGTGCCAAGGGGGATATTGAAAGGTTGCATTGTTGTCTTTTGGAATAGCATAAGCATGGCGTTTTAAGACTGCTCTGATATCCTGCAACTATTTTCCTTTTCCTCCAGTGGAGAAATGAATTCAATGGCAGCTTCATAGCTTTTTTGCTGGATGCCTTTTGAGCATGGGCTACATCAGTTTCCTATGAAGCTTGACAAAGGACAAGTGTTAGCAATGAGAAAGCCTCTGGCATGTTAGCAGCAGAAACCAGCATACATGCTTCAGAAACAGCAATGGCTTGCTTGTCAAACCACCCTATGGTACACATACCTTCTGTGTTACAGTCCTGCCTGCCTATACATTCAAGGTGCAGAAGAAATCAGTAGAGTCTTTTCTGGCTTAGCGCTGTTTCCCTTGAATATGCACTAACAGAAAACTCCATGATTTTATCTCTCAGTAAAAATGTGTGCCTCACTGATTTTTATTTTAATGTAGATTTCTGAATCCTTGCATATTAAAGCAATGTTCTGAAAGCTTTAAAAACAAATAAGAAATGTCAGTAAAATGTAAATATGAAAGGTTATTTATTTGGAATTATAAGCATTAAGGGTGTACAGAAACTGAATTGATTCTTAAGAGTAATAACTAATATGTGGCATAAACCTTACTAAGCATTTGGCATATTGTTCTTAGCAGGAACAGCTCCATAGACTATGCAATATTATATCCACTTTGCAAATCAGAAAACTGAGAGATAATAAACAGTGTCAATGAAATATACCTAGTAAATGGTGGATATGGGTTGTTAAATCAGGTCCACCCATTGGTCCATCTTACATTCTCTTCACTGTTGGAGCCTTGGAAGCTGAACACGTGCGCAGAGCTGCGGCATGGCCAGGGCATGGCTGAACTGAGAACAAAGAGATGCCTCAAAGGGCAAGATAGGCTACAGCTGAGGACACCTGGCTCCAACCCCAGTTAAAAGGATGGAGATTGTGGCTTCAGGCATTTCACTCCTGTAGAGGGGATTCACCTGGAGACCTTCTCCTAGGATAGTTCTCCTTAATTAGCATTGTCTGTTGCTTGGAGGGATCCTTGAACCCCTCTCAAGGTCCTGCATAGGTTTCCTGTGTTTTCCACTCTAACCCCTTCCTTGTTTGAACACTAAATAAATATGGGCCACCCAGAGACATTCCTTGTCTTAGCCCACAGAGTCTAGAATTCTGCAGTGGGTTTTGATCCTCCTGGAGCCCTAAAAATAATATCACCTGTCTCATTTATTTAAGCCTTTGTCATACACTCCTTTGGGAGGTTGGGGATCTTGTCCAGGTCCCTGGTACTTCACTGTATTTTGTGGTCCAGATTTTAGTTATTGCATGAAACAATGTAAATCACATGCTGTATGAACACTCATTTATAAACCAATATCAGTAAAGAGAAGAAAGGTTGCTTCCTGTGAAAGGAACATGAGCATCAGCATGTATGATTATAGATGTTTAAAAGGAAAAATCTTAGAACTTTACCAAAATTTTGAACTGAAGTCTTCAGAAATTATGTTATCTTTAAAAGCCAGTGGCATGTAATGACCCATTTATGAAATATGACACTAAGAATTATCCTGTGTAGCTCCATTCCTGTAGCACTATTTTGTACTTTACAGTTTGTTTTATTCTTAAAATCTTGAGAATCTCAAAAGTAAAGAATAAAACAATAAGAAATAAATCATGACAAAATAAACTCATGACACAAAACAGAAATATCTAAAATACCACCACTTAGGAACATTTGTTTTGACTTCTCAAGAGAAAAAAAGTTCCATATGCCTCAGAGCACAATACAGACTGAGCAACAACAACAAAACATAGTAACAACAAAAGGAACAGGACCATTTGTTTCTGTGAAGGAAGTATAAGGGACAGAATCTTGGAGCTGTCTTGCCTCACTTTTTGTTTGTCGATTTTCCTAGCAACAGAGTGAATGCAACTACAACTGCTAAGCCAGAACTCGTGGTTTTTTGAGTGAAAGCCCAGCTCTCAGCAAATTGATTTTGGTTGCAACTAATTGCCTGGCACTGGAGGCATAAGCAGGTAAATTATGTTTTTTGGGTTCCAGATATGGGTATAATTCTATACATAGAATTCATGTGTTTCATTCAGGCTTTCTGGACATACAAATTTCTCTTTTGAATTATGATATTTTGGCTTTCTTGGCACCCCTTAACAATTTGTTTGAAAGCCTTTTGGTGCCTTTCACCCAGTATCCAACTATGTCATTTTGTTTCATCTAGTTATTTCCCCTGCCAGTTGAATAATTAGGACAGGAATTTTGAGACATAGGTTGTACTGACATTTCTTCTCTCTTTCTTCTACCAAAATAAACCAATCTTTGCTATTTAAAGCTGTTATCACTTCAGTTTATCAGTTCTCACTCTGGTTTTATATTTTCCTGTCTTTTTGTCTGGTTATAAAAAGCTTATCAGAGAAATCAAGGACCTTTCAAAATCAACACAACGCTGCCATTTTGTCCAAGAACTTTCAGATTAAATGTTATAACTGCTTATGATGTTACAGCTTCTTTTTATTGATTTAATCCTTGCTCTTTACTGCAATTTAAAGGTTTTCCTCCATATTTCATATGAGACCTATTTCTTTTAATACTTTTCTCCTTCAGAAAAAGGAAACGTGTAATAGTGCTTTAGTGAACACATATGTGTGTTTGTATGTTTTCACTACTGACATAAATATAAACGAAAACTTTACCTTAGAAAGAGATTTCCTCTAACATACTTATTTCTAGTTGCTGATTTATAGTCAGGTACTTAAAATATCTTTATATCCAATCTTTATAGAATGAACTCTTCATCCTCTTCCCAAACCTAAAGTTCTTTCTGCGTTGTATGCATTAATAAATTGCTGTTTTGGATAAAATTGTACAATGGTAAAACTTCATAATTTTCCTTCTTCTAGGTTTTGTATTTGTTTATCTACCCAGCTACTAACCCAACCATTCATCCATCTATTTAATCATCCTCTATTAGTTTATTCACTCAGTAAAAATGAGTTTTGAGGGATCCAGTATTTATTTTTGATTCTGTAGCTGCAATAGTTAAAACTTCCCCCCAAAAAAGTTTCCGCCATTATATCATTTACTGTATCGTAATGCAGAAAGACAAACAATTACAAAATAAGTAAAATCACGTAATGTATATTTCCAAGTGCTTAAATAAATAGAAATAATCCTGGGTGGATGGGAAATTGTGGAAGTGAACGTTAAAGCCCAGCAGACTTTAACCATTCCAGGCTGCAGAATTGATCAGTTCTGAAGATCAATGTACAGCATGGTATTACAGTGAATAACTCTGTGCCACTTTCTTAAAATTTGCTGAAAAAAATAAATATTCACTGTTCTCTTTAAAAAGAATGACTACATATGGTAAGGGGTATGATAATTAGCTTCATTTTGGTAGTCATTTCTCAGGATATTAATGCACTGAAATAACAGGTTGGAAACCTTAAATACTGTTGTAGTCAGGGGTTACAAGGAGCAGGAAATCTGTCCATAACACTGAAGACCTAGAAAATCCAGCTGAGGACCTGGATCCCACAGCAATGTCCTGCATGAGTCCAGCTGAAAACCTAGAGCCCATGACAGTGCCTCCCTCAAGTCCAACTGGAGGTCTAGAGCCCACAAGAAGGACCCGCCAGTCTGTTTTATGGATCTATGCTGGGAAGGACCCAACGTCAGGGTTGGAAGCTAGAAAGTCTATCCCTGTGAGGTGAAGGATCTGTGCTAGTAGGTTTAGGGTCCTATACGGAACCAAGAAGCAATGCTCAGAATAAAGACCAGGGTGCCCCTGAAAAGTACCACAGCCATCCTCCGCCACAATGAGGTTCCAAGCTCCTCTGATGATGAGAATAGTCCAGCACACGTCAAGAAGCCAGTGTGGCCAAGTTTCTGAAGATTCAACAGCACACATCTACCCCTCTGGAGCCAGGAAGTGATGCTCAACATAGGAACCAAAGATCCTCCAAAATGAACACTCAGCTACACATCCTGAGATCCTCCAACCATAATGGCCAAATCCATTTTGGAGGATGCAGGAATGACAAGCTCCTCCAGGAAAACCAACAGTTCCAAAGAGTGACACTTAAGAGAACTCTCTTCCTCCACACCACTCCCTTTATGCTGGCAATTTTCCTCAGATGGGCCATCTGCACTCAGCACCATGGTGATTTATTTCAGTTGGTGTTAAGTTGACCATTAATTTTTAATGCATAACAAATATATAGTTTTTTGTGTGTCAAGGAAATCTCAATAAATCTGGAAGGGAAGAAAGAAGTGATTCAAAGAACAAAAGCAGTGTGAGTGAGAAGGTATCCTGTGTGTTTATTTAGAGTGATCTCTTTTTAATCAAGTGACAGGAATATATGAGTGAGGGGACTGGAAATGTCAACTATGTAACTATCTGAAGTAAGAATATATAGTTACAATAAAGAGTAAGTTCAAAGGCCCTGAGGTAGTACTATGCTTAACATGGCTAACAAATGTTTATGAGAAGGTTAGTCTGATTAAGGTGGGAGAAGCAAGAAGAAAAATAGAAGAGGATGAAATCATGAGAATAAAATGATGAACCTTGTTAAGTAGAGATGTTTATGTCATGGTAAGTATTTTTTAATCTCTTTATATGGCAGAAATCACCTAAAAACAATGCGTTGTTAACTCTTCACATGAACTGACTCAGAGGTGCGATTTTTGTTTGTGGTTTCCGAAATGGATATTTTTGGGTGTCAACTGATCTCACAATCATTAAAGTTTTCAGTTAGATTCCATGTTCTTGTCATTTGGCTGGGTTGATGTTTACTTGTTAGATACTTAATTAAGACTATCAAACAAAAAACCTATGTTTTTTTTAAAACTGTGGCTTGGGCTTATTTTAGAATGGAATGTGGATTTCAAGAGAGAACATCCCCAGGACAAGAGATTCAAAACTGAGCATTCCTGGTAGCAGGAAGAAAAAATGCTTAGTGTGCTGAGGGCTGCTTCTAGAACAGGTGCAACATTAATTCTGCTGCGTTATCTTACCCAAACCAGCAAGATAAGCCAGCAATTCAAGAGGATGGAGAGGCAGCCTCAATCTTAGAATGGGAAAGCAGCAGGATTACACTGCTGAACCCCTTGTGGGATGGCAAATTGTGCAGCCACATTTGGAAATATAATCTGCCACAGTGGCACACTCATTCCATTTGCAATATTTTGCCATGTTACTGGAATGCATTAAGAGCAGAAAAGCATATAAGAAACTTGGAGTACATTTTGCTGAGATAGACTCTACTGTGCCAAATAAAGATTCTAAGTAAGAGGAATGTGTAGATTTGACCAGGATGCTAACAAGATGTCAAAACAGATGAACCCTGATTTTAGGGAATGATACTGGCTAATGATTAGGTACAGTTTACAAAAAAACCGCACAAAACAATAGTAGTCAACATTCTATTGAATGTGGGGGCTGAGATACTTGGAAAATGAAGCTCCTAGTTATTGAAATGTGGAGGCCTATGGAAAGATCAAATTTGCAGATTTGAGATTTAAGTTAGGCATGTTAAGTTTAAAACATATTATAAAACCTAAAGTGGAAATACGTGCTTGGAGTATGTGTAGGGTCTAAGATGAGAATAAGAACTGGAGAAACATCAGGATCTAGTTGAGATATTTAGCTCTGAGACTTGAGTGCAACTTATGAGTAAGCATACATAACGGAGAAGAGGGGACACCAGGTAGAAGCCTAGGTCACTCAGAGTTCAGAGCTTAGAGAAATAAAGAAATGCATATGGGAAGCTTTGTTTTTCACTGCACCCTAACAATTTCCCAAAGCACTTTTATTGACCATATTATTGATGCCTCCACCCCAAGTATTCCTGATGCAATCCATTTGCTTTTGAGATCAAAATGAATTTTGATGGCAGCTATGTTCAGTCATGTTACATTTCTGCTTTAAACCATATTCCAGTTTTTGGTCTGGATATTAAAGAGCTTAACATGTATGATCTATACTGTTCTGCAGAATCTCCCAGGTTCCTTTCCAAAGTATCTTCTCCTTGTATCTGGCACTAGATTCCAACTAGCTTGCTGCCACTGGTCTCACAGTCTTTAACCTGCTCATCTCTTTGTCTAGAATCTCTCATTACTTAATTCCTCTACCAATTTAACTCCTTACACACATCGGTTCCCCACTTAATGCCATATGGATAAGACTTGATAAGACATCCCTCAAAACTCCCTACCTGCTTCAAATACATTGAAAATTCTAATTACATTAGCCTATGTTTGAATACTATTGATCATGTTTATTGAATCTTGATAAAGTAGGCCTCACGTTCCTTTTGTCACATGTACGCATGCAGGGTTTAGGACAATCTCCAACACATAAAAGTCCCTACTTAGTAAGTAAATACACATTTTGATAAATTATTTTTTGGTTTCTAAATAACTTAAGTATGTGAAGCTGTATTTTAAACAGAAAAAATACATAATACAAGTTAAATTTGACATCGTTTACAATTCCATAGTTTACCATGGCATTAGAAAAGAAAACTTACGGAAATTGTCTCTCTAGTTTTCTACTCATGTGGCTACCAACTAATGCATTTAGAAAGCTGAGTTTGCTGGGCAATGTTACCACGTCAGGGTTCACTGGGCCTATTTGTGGTACCACAGCCTCATTCGGTTTGGAGAGTTCATCCTCTTCATTCATTGACCAACATTTTTGTTTTTCAGCACATGAGCTTGAGATTTTTTTCACTGCTAAGTTTTCTGTTCTTAGAAGTCCTCTATGTTTTCTTTGTTCCACATTTGCATGAATTGAAAGATTTTTTCCAATTCCTCCAGAAAAGGAAGTCTTTGTTTTTACCCCTGGGCCATGTCCCCCATGGCAATATTTCCTCCTAAGTCTTCTAAGCCTTTGATCCTTACAGCATGAGACTGAGGTAGCTCACAGCACAGCGTCCGCAGGTACTGGGAACATGATGGATGTCTTGTTTGTCCTAATTGTACCTACCAGTATTTCCAACCTCCACAAAAGAGTCTCCCTTATTGATGACCGTGCTTCAGCTGCTAACACTGAGCAGCCACAGCTCAGCTGCGCACGGGTTGTTGGCTCCCTTTCCCTGCCATTCACCTAAGGTTTCACTGCTACCTGTTTGCTTCTTCTATTTTTATTAGACTGGTTTCCTGTTCTGTTATTAAATAATTTCTCAAGACTTCTCATATCAATTTAGATCAGATTATGTGCTCTAACTCCAATGGATGCTGTGGTTTGGGGCCTCATCCTTTTATTTCTTAAAGTACTTACTGAGCTATATTTTCTATTTCTCTTCTTCTTCAGCTTTCACATCCCCTTCTTTCTCCCCTGCCCCTTTTCTATCGTGTGTTTCTTTATTGTGGCTTTGAGGATGAACTAAGTTCCTGTGCTTGCTAGGCAAGCAATCTACCTCTGAAATATGTCTGCAGATTCTGAACCATAACTTCAGTATTTCATATGTATCATCTTACGGTTTTTCAGTTGCTAATGTGTGAGGTAAGAATCGCGATCCTCTTTTCATCTTTCAAAACACTAGATTTCCAAGCAAAACATATTCATTTTATATTCTAAACTGCTGAAGAACATTAGATTCCAGAAATGAAGATGTACAAAATGAAGACATACAAAATAATTTATCCAGTTTAATATATACATTGTGGGTTCAGACTTAATTGTGTCAACTTGACTGGCTTGGGAGTAGTCTAGGATACTAGTAAATTATACTTCTGAATGCATCTGGGTAGGTCATGCAGATGTGGCCTTAGGTACTAAAGTTGTGTTTCCCCTCTGGCATTGTCCTAGCACTCTTTTTTCTGACTGCCATGAACTAAATATCTGTATCCCAGCATGCCCTTTTGCAGTGATCTGTCTGCCTTGTAGCAGAAGAACCAGAGACTGAACACCCTGAAATCATGTGCCACATTAAGCCTCTGCTTTAAATTGTGATTTCCAAGCATTGTGTCCTATCAATGGGAAATCAGTGTCTAATAAAGAAAAATGGTACTCAGTATTGGGTTGTTGCTATTACTGTAACTGGTCATGTGTTTTTTTTAAAAGCTTGGAATTGCTTTACAGAAGAAATTTAGATAGGTTTAGAAATGCAGTCTTAAGATGCTTTAGAATGTTTTAAACAGAACTTGATGTATGAGTCCAGTCAGAGCTCAGAAAACTAGAATGCTGACAGGAATGCCAAGAATAAAAGCCAGACTTGTATGGTTTCAGTTTAGAATGAAGGTTCTTTTGGGAGTTTATTAGGAAGCTATGTATCTTACAATCTAGTCAGAAACTTTGTGTATGTTTTGCCTATGTCCCAATAATTGGTGGGAAGTTGAGTTTAAGGGTTGTGAACCAACTGATCTGATTGAGAAAACTTCAAGACAACCTAACACTTAGGCGATGGCGTAGATACTGCTATCTCTTTCAGCAAAATATACAGTGAAATTCAGGACAAAAAGCTGAGCAGAAAACTTTTAAAAATTTAAATTCTGGCACAAAATAAACCATGAACACAGTTGGGTTGAAGGTGAGGCTGGTGAAGAGATTATTTCACTAAGAAGAAGCCAAGTACTTTGTTAGATGGACATGAGCAAAGTATCTTGAGGGCATCTCAGAAATCAATGAAGCCCCATATATTAAGGTAGAAGATGTGGAAGGGTAAACTGTCCCTTGAAAAGAGGGGTTTCGGGCCTCCTGCTTGAGAAAAGGGTAGTAGGAAATTGAGTCTCACGGTGCATTTCACTGTGTGCAGCCACCAGGCACTCAGAGGCCTTACAACCATGCTCTAAAGCAGCCAGGATTTTGCTGTGTTGTTGGCATATCTTGATATCATTCTTGTGATGCTAGTTTAATGTCTTGAAGAATTCAAGTGTAGTTGACTCTTTCATTCATATTTCAGCTGAAGGTCCAAGAGGCCAAGCATGAAGTCCTTGAGAGGGCAACGCACGAAACTCTGGGAATAGAGTCAAATGCTTAGTGAAGTTCACATCAGATTAAGAGACGCCAGGAATGTGGAAAGTCTGCTGAGGAAAGCAGTGGGCAGCAAGTGGAGCTTCCTGAGGAAGAAACTGCATGAGCTACACCGAGAAAAGTCACAGGTGGGTTGTCCATACCCCTTGGAAATCACAGCTTGCAACTGTGAGTCTTGGGTGCCAGACAGAGCTACAGGATTTTTCCTGATGTATTTTGGTCTAGCTTTTGCCCTGTTCTTTTCTATCATGCCAATCCTTTCTTTTGAAATAGAAATGTTTACTCTATGCTATTGCACCTTAGAGTCACATGCCTTTATTTTTTATTTTAATAGAGGATCACAGCTATTATGGTTTAGCTCTAAAATGTTCCCCAAAGCCTGAGTGTTGGAAAGGTGATTGGGTTATGGGTGTAATGTAGATGACTTCCTGTTAGGAGTTGGGTTTTTGTTGGAACGGGTGGATATCTCAGTCACTTTTTCACCACTGAGACAGAACACCTGATACCCATAACTTAAGGAAGAGTGGTTTATTTTGGTTCAGATTTTCTACTGTGCCTATTTGGAGACGAAGTGCAGCTGAAGGAATATATTTAGGTGTCAAGTTGACAAGGAGTGGAATCTGGTGGTTAAGCGTATGTGTCTTGGGATCTGTCCGGGGGATCAGTAGAGCACATGATTGAATGTACCTGCTCTGGGTGGAGACTTGAGGCATAATACTGAGTCCCTGTCCCCTTCCTCTCTGGCACTGTTCCATTGCTCCCTTTCAAATCTACCAGGAACTGAATACATTTGCTCCACCTCACCCTTTGGTCTGATGTTTCTGCCTTAGAGCCAGTCTGATGAATCTAAAGCAGGAAAAATATTTAGGATCACCTTTTGAGATTCAAAATTCATAGCCAAGATAGAGAGAGGCTCATAATGTATTCAAATGGACTTTAAGTGAATCTCTAATATATTTGCACAATTATATCTGTATGAATTAGTTGTAATTCTACAATTTTTCCCAAGCAAATATTATAAATTTGGAGAATAACTAGGGAGTTGAAATCAAATCCTTAAATGGAAAATTTTTTGTGCAGTAAGGGCATAGATGAGGATAATTCTAAAGGGAGAATTTTCAAGCATGTGTAATATGAAAAAATAGCAATTCTGAATTATAGATTAAATAATATATTAAATAATTGATATTAATTATATTACATCTAAAGTAGCTCAAATATGGCAAGAATCAAAGCTTATTATGATAGCCTAGGCAGCTTCTCGGTGATTCAGTTTAAGTAAAGGCTATGTAATGATTAGTGTTTATGGTTAGAGCTTTTACTTACAGTGGAAAGCAACGTCTTGAAGAAAAAAGTAATCCTATCATAGTGATTTGTAATTTAGGAATTATGACTAAGACAGAGATAGATTTGTGATAGCAAGGGCCACATTTCTTGTTGGTATATGCCTATATAGAAATGAGTAATGATGCAGAATACCTTATTACTTTCAACTGAGTTCTCCTGCCTTTGAAATACATAACACAATTAACAAGCAAGAAGCAGCCTACATTACACCAGAAAAGAATAAAATAGCAGGGTTTAAAATACATCAACACCTGACTTTTTAGTTAGTAAGGCTGTGCAAATGTTAAAGTCTACATTCTTCATGTTTTAGCCAATTATTTACATAAGATAAATTAACAGGTTCTAAAAAAGCCTCTCTCTCCTAACACACACTGTGCTGGTGGGTGTCATTTGCACAGCTGAGAAGAGCAACAGTTTTTGGTTGCAAGCTGCAAATACAATAATCCAGTTCAAAGAACTATGTCCCTCGTAAACAGTTTGCAGTCATTTAAAAATAGTTGCTTGTTCAGTTTTTTAAATGACTGATTTCCCATTTCCTATTCCTCACCCAGAAATTTTTGAAAACATTAGGCATTCATGTCTTATCATGAATCCAAACATGTAACACAGGTACATTGATATATTTGTTTATGGTAAGAGTAAAAGATATTTTCTGAGATCTTCAAAGCACTTACAAATGAAATAACTAATTGGGAAATACATCATTTGCTCTCTTTTTGTTAGCTAGTTGCATAGACAAGTGATTCCCAAGTGACCGGTGAGTTGGCACTGTAGTGAGAGTTTTTATTTCTGATATATTACAGGGATAGATGTTTTTCTACTGCTCTGGTGGAATTATTGGGGGTTTTCAGATGCATAGAAGAGTTAACTTGTGCGCCTATGTGGTGGAAAACATCATTAGGTGCTAACCTATCTGTAGAACAGTTTTTTTTTCCTATTTCTAATGGTTTTCTCAGAGTCATACTGGATTGGGCCTTGAAGTAAATAAAGTCCCTTGTGTGATCAGTAATCCCAGGAGTTTTTAAATCGTTTGCATACTACATTTAGTAGCCACTCATTTTTTGTTTTTAATTAAAATAGGCAATAATATGATTCTGAAGTTCAGTTAGTTTATGAAGTTCATAATTCACTGTATTTTAAAACACCAGAAATTTTCAAGCTAGAAGAAATAAATGTAGAGTTCTGTCTGTTGATAAATAATTTTGTTGATTTTATATCATTTTACTTTTTTAAGAAACTAGGTGTATAATGCTAATATTAAGATTGACTCTCATGCATAAAACCCTATTATTTGTGGCACTCAGGAAAAATTCTTCCTAGCAATCCTAAACTCTCTTAGCCTCTCTTAGCCTAAACTCTCATCAGTATGGTTTTTAACCAACCTTCTTACTCTGTTTACCTTTCTAATCACCTTTATCTCAGTGCTTTCCCAGATGTTTGATTTCATTTCCCTCTTTCATTTGAGCTGTCCAGCTATAGTAGTCCCTCCTTTTCCCCCATATCTATCTCTATTTCCTTAGGAACTTCCCTATTTTCCTTTGTTGGAAGGAGCATGTTGGTGGCCAAGTAGTTCCTGTTAGAAGTATTAATTACCTAATGGTCTAGACTTCATCACGAACCCTCGCAACACTCATGGCTGTTCACATGCACTCCATGACCCTACTAAACAGCAGGAAATGTCATTCCTCACAATAGATTGTGTGTGATCAAGATTTCAATGACATTTCAAATTTCTGGCTGAATGTAATTTGAATATTACACTTGGAAGTTGTCTGATTAACTAAAAGGTTGAATGATAAGCATTCCAGAATGGGTAATGCATTATTTGCTGTGTATTATTTATTGCTTGTATGTAGATGTTGCTCCAAAGCCTTCTGTGTATGAATATGAATTGTGGGTGTGTGAGAAGTCCCCTGATTAGATTATCAAAGCACTGAGCAGAGTTGACTGGATTTAATGCATACAGAAGAAGCCCCTGGGTGGAAGTGGCCCCAACCAAGAGGCTTGTTGTCTGGATGAAATGAAGAGGAGAAGGGAGTCCATTTGCCGCTTTCTGTCTGCCACGCCACGGACTGTTTCTCCTCTGATGTGTGCGTGGTTACGTCAATATGCTTGAATTCAGCAGACTACAGACTGAATCTCTACAAACTGTGAGCTAAAAATAAACCTTTCTTCCTTTAATTTGTGGGTCTAGGGTATTTTGTCCCAACAATAAGAAAATAATTGAGACCCTGCCTTAGTTCTCCGAATATAATCTTCTGTTAGAGTCCTTCTAATGGTCAGTACAATTTTTTTCCCTATTTGTGATACTCCTTTTTAAGCTTTAATGTAGTGGGTACCATATCGATTATTTAATTCTTTATTAAAAAGTGTTTTTCTCCAAATTTCATAATATTTTGTACAACTCTGCCTAATGCTTTCTAACCAGTTTATATCATATGTAGTCATTCTCTGTGTTTTTCTACAGGTATATTCTCTGTTAATTTTCTATTAGTTGTCTTACTATGGTTTAAAGCCTCAACTGAGTTCTTTGACTTGGACCTTTACATTACTATTTCAATTTGGACTTCTATTGGACACTCTATTCATGTTTTCTGAATTTGTAGTGATCCCCTGGATATTCTCACTTTAGCAGTTTGCTACTTCAAAGTCAACAGGTTTTTAAAATACTCTCCACCTCCTCTATCCACAGAGTTGGAGAGCTCATCTTAATAACCCCAGTCACAAAGTAGCAGCACTTGAGGCTTCTACTTGTTGATGGCTGGTTCTGTCTCCTTCACTTTTGAGCTCCTAGTATCTTCTAACTATTTCTTTAGCATTTCTTACATGACTAATCTCTTTTTTTTTTTTGAGCTAATAACATTATTGTTATCACATGAGGTATTTCTTGCCTACATTGTAAAAGTAAAGGAAACATCAATTTAATGGACATCATTTTCATCTATCATTACTCTAAGACAGTGTTCTCACAATTTTTAGCCACATTCCATTTTGATAATAGCATCATGTTAAAACACCTCAGACTGACATTCTATGATCTGAAAAACAGTGTCACAATGAAATTATGATACATCTACCATCATTCCTTTTTTCCTTGGCATTATACCTGCCTAAATCATTTATTCACTAATATCTGAGTATATCCTGTATTATTCTATTCTGAGATGTTTATCCAATTCACTCAGGGTGAAAATGTGTTACCCATACTTTCTATTTTCTAAAGATGGAGTTTAGTATTCTTCCTCTGTGAAACATTTTGAACTTATTTTCAGATTGTAACCCACACTCATATATTACCCTTTGAGATAAAAGTCTATGGTTTATTTTTTCTGTTTTACCTTCTTCAAAACCAAGGCTACCTGGTACATGAATACTCAGGAAATACTTGTAGATTTTAATTTGCTACTTATGATGGTATCTATATAAGTAACATCTTTAAATGGTAAATATATGAGCAGAAATTAGTAATTAGTAGGTGAACTAAGATAAGAAACTAAATTATAATCATTACTATATAGGATTTAAGTGATAAACTCTACCGATTGAATATTTTTGTGAATAATATCTACAAACATGTCCAAATTAGCCAAACTGGTTGTTTCTAAAGTGTTTTGAATTGTTTACTTTGCCTTTCATGAAATAATGGAGATATCATTGTTTTTCTGAATGCTTTCCTATACCTTTTGGCTGACATAGTTACAAAATTCTGAAGATATCAGTCTTTAGGATGTTATTTATTTTTCTTCATATACATTATTTTATTATTCATGTTTATGAGGTACAGCATCATATCTCAACTTATATATACATATATGATTTGTAAGGATCAATTTATGGTAATTAATAGTTCTATCCATTTATTTCTGCCATTTATTTCTGTTTGTAGCTCTCTATAAACAGAAGAACTCTTCTAGTTCTTCTTTAAATATAAAACAGCATATTTTGAACTATGGTCACCACCCCACACTGTAAAATACTAGAACTTATCACTCTTACATAATATTTCCTTGGTTCCTGTTATCCTATCTTTGTCTGCCCTCTGCCTTTATATCTTCATTAATTCTGCAGGTTCTATTGTACTCACTTTTACATACACTTTTAGCATTCACAGATGAGATAGAATATGTGGTATGTGTTTTTCTGTGCGTGATTTACTTCACCTAAAACGTCTTCTTGTTCCATTGATTTTGCAACAAATAAAAAGATCCATTTTTTTAATGATTGAATAATAGTTCATTGTGTATATAAATAATATTTTCATTTCCTGTCCATCCACTAATGGACACCTTGTTCGACTTCAAGTCTCTTCTGTAATAGCAAAGTTCAAAGAGTTCAGATTTCTTTTTTTAATATACTGACTTCATTTTCTTTGGTATATATCCAAAGGCATACGCCAGCATATAACAATTCTATTTTTAGTTCCTTAGAGAATCTCCATACTGTTTTCCTCAGAGGTTGTACTTGTTTAAATTCCCACAAATTATGTGCTAGAAATCTTTCCAGCATTTATTGCTTTTCTTCTTTTTTTTTTTATAGTAGCCAGTGTCTTATTCAATTTCTTTGTCACAGGAACAGAATAACTGAGAACAATAATTTAAAGGATGAAAGGTTTATTTTGGCTCAGCATTTGCAGAGCTTTCGGTCCATAGTTGAGTGACCCTCGGGCAAGGTGTCATGGCAAACTAGTTTGCTGAAAGAAGAGCTGTTCAGTTAAGGGCAACCAGGAAGCAGATAGTGAAGGGAGGAACAGAGGAGAGAGACATACCCTTCCCTGCCATCTCCCAGAGACAGCTCTTCTCACCCACCCTGCCCCTTAATAATAAGTCACCTAATTCACCCGTAGTTCAAATCACCGGACCACAGCACATGAGGCGCCAGGGGACATCTAGATCAAAACCACAACAAAACCACAACATTTCACAATCGGCCCACAAAAGACTCATGTGGGTCTGTTTTTGAAAATGCATTCAGTCCACTTCTAAGAATTACTAAAGTTTTAATAGTTTCAGTATCACTAAAAATCCAAATCCAAAGCCTCCTCTGAGCTCAAAGCAAACTTTTAACCTTGAACCCCTATAAAAATAATCACTTGAAGCATACAATGGCACAAGATACACAAAAGAGAAAAAAAGAGATAGAAATTATGGGACCAAGGTGAGACTGAAACCCAATGGGGGAATTTGAAACCCTATAGCTCTATGCCCAGCAACAAACGAAAGATGTGGTGAGGTTTGAACTACAGGTTGCTTGGGTAACCCCGTTTCTATACTACCAGGGGTTGCAGTTCTTATGGCTTCTCTTTTGGGCTCTCTATGGTTATCACTTTGAGTTTTCCTCGTGCATTCCATGTCCCTGTCTTCTACACATTCCTGAGGATTCCACTGCACTTTCAGCTTCACTGTCGCATACTCATTCAATATCATCTAAGGTGTACACTCTCTGATTTCATGGAACTTCTTTAAATATATAGATGAAAGCCTGCCTAACCCTTAACTTTAACACTCTACATGCTCATGGAGCCAGCACCATGTAGATGACACCAAGGTCTGCTGCCAGCCAAAGCAATAGCCAGGCCCACTTGAATAGTGGATCTAGAGGCCTGCATGGCTAAGCCTTGTGATTTGAATTCTGGAGAGCCAGTTTCCTTTGCAGGTCTTCAACAGCACTGTTCCTCAGGACTCACTTCTCAGATGAAATCTTTATGGTCTTTTCACCCTGAGCCTTCAATGGAGAGGTCTTGGTGATTTTTCACATGCCCTCAAGACACTTTCCTCATTGGCTTAATTCAATGTACTTAGCTGGTTTTGAATGGAGATCTTTTCAGCAACCAAATTCTCTTCTGTCTGTGCAGATGTTTTCTTTCAGCTGAAGTTGAAAACTTCAAATGGGTTTTTTTTGCTCCAGTTTCTCACAATAGATCTCACTAAAGGCAGCAAAAAGCACCATGAAACATGAATGTTGCACCGCTTGAAATTAGTTAGTTTGCTACCCTTAATCTCAGTTTTCTGCAATTTCAGGGCATGAGTAAAATGTGTACAAATTTTCTGATGGGGTGTAACACATGTAACCTGGAATCCAACTGCCAAGAATCCTTATTCCCAAATGAGTCTAGTCTTTGTTATCTGCTTTATTTTCAGCATTCTGGTCTTCTGACTTCCAGCCAAATTCTACCTTGAAGCTCAATTTACAGCACTGTGGGCTTCCTTAGCCAACATCTCCAAACCTTTCCAAACTACTTCTGAGTTCCAGTTCCAAAGGTTTCTAAACTGCATGGTCAAATACAGGCATAGCAATGATCTACTCCTCTGATACCAAAATCTGTTTTAGTCACTTTCCTCATCACTGGAAAAAAATATCCAGTGTTCACAATTTAAAGGAAGAGAGGCTTATTTTCAATCACACTCTTAAGAGATTTCAGTCAGCTGACACCAAGGAATGGTAGCATGGCAGAGGAACATGGTTAGCAAACACCAGGAGGGAGAGATATACACTTCAAGGTCATGACTCCAGTGATCTATCTTTCCTAAACTGACACTGCCTCCTAATAGCAAGTCACTAAACCATCCACATAATCCAAGCACATTTGAGAGTCTGCCTATGAGAATATGAAATGTTGGGGTCATCTAGATATGTTATAACATTCTGGTTTGGATTTACATTTCCCTGAAAGTTTGTGATGCTGAGAATACTTCTCATATAGAAGTTGAGGATTAGTATTTCTTATTTTGAGAAATGTTTGTTTAGATAACTTGCTCATTTTAAGTTTGGATTGCTTTTTTGAGCAACTGAGATCTTTGATTTTTTTGTACTTTATGGATATTAATCATTTCCCAGATTATGACTAGCTTACAAATATTTCTTTCATCCTGTGGGTTGTTACCTCACTTTATTTATGGCTTCCTTTGTTGTGTAGAAGTTTCTTGATTTGAAAAAATATCCTATTTGCCTGTTTTCATTTTGTTTCCTGTGCTCTTGAGGTTTTACCAAAAAGTTGTTGCATACACTGTTGTACTAAAATATTTCTTCTGTGTTTGCTTCCATTATATTAATGTCTTGTGTTCATGTCTTTGATTCATATTTAATCAATTTTTATAACTGGTGAGTTGGTATCATTCAGGTTTAATTCTTTTGTATCTGAATATGTATTTTCCCAATACCATTTACTGAGGAGACTTTCTCCAATGTGAACTTTTGGTGTTTATGGGGACAATAAATTGGCTATACTTGTGTGGATTTCTTTTCTGGCATCTCCTACTCCATTTGTCTAAGTGTTACTTTTATAACACTACCATGTTCTCTTGTTACCCTTGTAGTGTATTTTGCAATCAGGCATTGTGATGCCTCTAACATTTTATTTTCAAGATTGTTTTGATTTTTCAGTGTCTTTTGTAGTTTCATTTGAAATTTTTATGAACTTTTGTCTAAATCACTAATTACAATTTCTTGCTTAAACTGCTTGTCTTGAAATATGATATAAACAGAAAATATTCTCCAGTTTTCATTACTGTACTTTTTAGTACACACTGATTGTGTTTTAAATAGAATTTCTATAGTTTATATAGGTATCCATGTTTCTTTAAACAAATGTAGTTGCAGGGCTAGGGATATAGCTCAGCTTTACAACATCTGCCTGGTAAGGGCAAGGTCATGAATTCAATTCCCAGTACAAAAATAAAGGCAATAACTAAATGCAGTTATGTGAAAAGCACACAATACATTTAGAACTGACAAGGTTTATCATTAATTATCTCTATCCTTTTGTCACTATTGTTAGGTAAGGATTACTATCAGTGGGCCTATGGTAAGGAAAGAAATGGCAATTTTGGAGATTGTGATTTTTGTAATCTGAGCAAATAATTAAATGGCAAAGACATTATATCCATTAATGAAGCATTGACTTCTTAACTCTGTGGCTTGGATTACTTGAATGCACATGTCCTAGTCTATCCTGACATTTGAGATTTCTTTTTTCTTTTTAATTTTATTTAAAGAGAAAAAAAAAACAAAACAGAAAAAAGGATAGCAACAATACAGAATTCCAAGGGAAAAAGTAAAAGAACAACAACAAAAAAACCCTAAGAAATTATTACTTGACAAATTACATACTGACTGCTTGGACATAGTTGTTCAAATTACAAAGTTAAAAACATATAAAGTAGACATTCAAACAGTGAGATTGTTAACAGTTCTGCTCCATGATCTGACAAAAACAGCAATATGGTCATCCATTTTACCAACTCAAATACACATGCAATTATACCAAAAGGATAAAATTAAACACAACAAAGCAGAACAAAGCGGATCACAAGAAAGCAATGTAAGAGACATAAATTTCAAAACTAGACAATCTGAGATATTCACTCTCTATTGTATTGACTCTTGTTTTCTTCCAAATAGTTGTCCATATTGTCACATACAGGGAATTCACATGAAAAAACCTAGTATTGAATTGATCTGAGCAGGACGAGGAGGGCGTTTCAGGTCTTCAAGACCAGACATTAGGGAAGCCAAGAATGGCTGTCATAGTTTCTCTCATTCTCCTCAAAACAGCTGTCCATACCTTCATGTGTGTTGAACTTAAACAAAACAAAACAAGCTAAAATCACTTTGAACAAAGAGTGATAGTTTTGTTGGATTTCACATCATGACATTATGGAATCAACTGGGTACTGTAGTGTCTCGTTTTCTTCAAAGTAGTTGTTAATTTCAACATGTGTTATATAGTTGGTTCTTGTAAACTGTTTATAAGCTCTACACATGCATGAGTCTCTACATGTATATCTATCACTTTTGTATTACAGGGAAAAATAAAACAAAACAATTCCTAGAAAAATATGAAGCACAAAAGTCATATATAACAGCAATACAAGGTGATCTACAATGGTTATCATGCTGTCTCAGCAGTATATAACAACATTAATAAAAACAAAGCATTGGAGATATTATAACACTTCAAAAGCAAGTAATAATCAAACCAGAGTGGGTATCTTAATGAATCTTGTCATCTTCAGTGTAGTTGCCTCTACACTTAGACTTGATGCTATCCATCATAACAGATTTAAATAAAATCAGTCAATACAAAGTAGCAATCTAACAACCCAGATTCAAATAAGATCAGTCATAATAAGACAGTATAAGTTATAAAGGGCTTCAGATTAAGTTGATAGGAAATTAGGGATGATTAGCAAAATATGTCCTCTTATTTTTGTGACAGCTGACCATGTCCTCAAGTCTAGTGCAAGTAGACAAACTGGAACAGCACATAATCCATCCAAGCAGAGTTTTAAGAATAATGTAAATTTTAAAGCTTGTTACCCAGTTAACAATATCCTCTGCCTCCCTTTTTTAGACAATTCCTCCCCTTTCACTCCCATAGGGTGCACTGCTTGTTTTGGGTCCCACTGCCTCCCTATATAGAGCATCTCAATGGACCCTATCTCCTGATCTACTCTGCCTGTGTTTCTCTCTGTTAATATTTCAAGGCCATCTATACTAGAGACTACAGCCAATCCTCTCTGCCTTATTTCTGCTATTCTGTTTTTCTGCCATTGGTTGTTTATTTTTCTGTTCTACTCCACTGTCTGCCCTGTTCACTGAGGCCTCTCTGTCACTGTTCCTGAAATGCTTGTATTCTTTTTTTCTCTCTCTAAAATGTCTTTCAGTATTTTTTGTAGAGTTGGATTGGAGGTCACAAATTCTCCTACTTCCTCTTTGTCATAGAAACATCTTTCTTCTCCATTAATTTCTAGAGAGAGTTTTGCAGGATACATCAATCTGGGCTGGAGGTTGTTCTCCTTCAGGTTTTGAATTACTTCACTCCAAGGTCTTCTTGACCTAATGGTCTGTGTTGAGAAGTCTGCCATGATTTTGATGGGTTTTCCTTTATAGGTGATCTGTTTCTTCTCTCTGACAGCTTCTAATATTGTGTTCTTATATTGAATTTCTGGGATCTTGATTATTATGTGTCTAGCTATAGCTCTGTTTTTGTTGTAGGTGGCTAGAGTTCTGTATGCTTCATACATCTGCATATCATTTCCTTTTTTTATGCTTGGGAAATTTTCCTTAATAATTTCTCTGAATAGCCTTTGCAGTTCCTGTTTTGACACCTGCTTCTTCATTCACATGCTTTATTCTTAAGTTATAGATCCTCTTGTCGTCTTCTAGTCTTTGTATAGTTACTGCCTGCTCTCTTGTTATTTTTAAGAGATCTTACCATTCATGATCACACATTGCAAGCCTGTGTTCAATTTTTGATACTCAATCTTTGGTTTTTTTCAAGCAGTTTTGCCAGGTTTCTATGGAGTCTTTAGTTTCCTGATAATCTCTTTGAATCTGCTTCATGAATTCTAGGTTTTTTTTGTTTTCTTCATTAAACATTTCTCTCCTTTTGTGTTCCTCCATTCTTCTGTCTGTGTCTTCTTAAGAGGTGCCCAGCCTTTCTTTTCTTTTCTTTTATTTTTTTTTGTACCAGAGATCGAACTCATGACCTCACGCTTGCCCGGCAGGCGCTTAAGCCACTGAGCTAAATCCCCGGCCAGCCTTTCTTTTATTAATCTACTTATGTCTTGTTTAATTTGAATTAATATTTCAGTTTTGGTCCTGCTTACGAGGTCCTGAAGATATCTCTTTATGTCCGCTAATGCTGTGTTTGATGTTGCATGTTTGCTGCCCTCAATCTCTTTATTTACCTCTCCAGAGCAATGTTCTCAGGGTTGGGGCCTGGGGGTTTTTTCTTATTTCTCCCTCTTGTCATGTTTTTGGTTCCTTCCATACAAATGTATAGTGCAATTCACAGCCCCTTTTATTGTTGGTTAAAGTTCCTCTAGAGGGCGCAGGCTAGAAGCTTCTGCCCTCTGCTGGCCGCTATCAGAGAGTGAAGTTCAAGCATGGGCAGTGTGCGCTGTCTCCTCCTCTCCAGGGCAGTCAACCTTTGCAGGCCTCCACTGTGTCAGTGTGCACCAAGCTCAGGAAATTAATTTGTAGTGACCCACTGGGTCCCTGCCAGAGGCGTGGCCCAGTCTGAGGAGGTCCCACCAATCTGCTCCGTGAGGGGAGCAACCAACTGAATCCACTTCCTTTTGGAGTTAGGGCTGTCCTGCCCAAATCCAACATGTCATGCAGTCAGTTGTCCCCTTCCCACGAAAGGGTTCCATCCCCATCACTCACTGTGTGTTGATGCCAGTCCCCGAGAACTGCTGGGCTTCCTGACCTCTGACCTCAGCGCGGCTGTGTTGCGAATTCACAGTGCCTCTGGGTGGGTCACATGCAGGGCCGGGTCTGGGTGAGCTGCATGCAGGGATACTCAGCTCCACACTCCGGCTGCTCAAGCCAGTTGCATAGGCGCAGTTTGGTCAGTCAGGTTGGTCTCTGGCAGGGATTCAGGCAGCTCAAGGAGTGTGCTGTGCTCGCTGATCTTAGCTTCTCTAATGATAGCCCCAGGACCTCATATTTGACTGTTTTTTTTTTTAACTTTAGTTTCTTCCTGGGTTGAGAGAGTCCATCTGTCTCTGTTTTGGTCTCTCCAGGGTGTTCTATTCTGGCATTTAAGCTGTCTCTCTCATAGAGGGTCCCTCTCCTGCTACCTACAGGTCCGCCATCTTTAGAAAACCAGATTTCTTGTTTTCATTCTTTTTCTTTTCTTTCTTATTTTGGTGGTGTTGGGGATCAAACCCAGGGCCTTGCACACAGTAAGCAAACACTCTACCCATGCGCCCCTTTGTCAGTCTTTCCTAGTGTTTTATCAACACCTAAAACTGAGAACTCTTAACTTTCTCACCTGAAGAGAAGCATAATTAAAAGTAATATTTTTAAATGGAAAGAAAATTCTGTTCCTTTCAGAAGTAGATATCATTTGAGAAGTTGGTTTTTTGAAATATAAACATAGCTCATGTATTTACATATATATCTGTATACATTCATATAATCTACTAATAAGTAAATTGGCTGACAATGGTTTTAACAAAGTATTTCATTCCTACTCAGTTTTCTGAGAAGTGAGCAGAAGCTTTAATAGAAACATTTTAACTGCAGTTTGAGAATAAACCTAGTGGAGAAAAGACAAGGAGGATTCAGGTAAGAGACTATGGTAGTTTTTGAAAAAAATGACAGCAGCAATACGTGTAAGAAATGTGAGATCCTAGATATATTAGAAGGATGAGCAGTCAACAGAACTCTCTGATAAATAGTGCAAAGTTGTAGGAGAGAAGACAAGACCAAGATATAATTCCTACCTCACCAGAGCACTTGAAAGTATTTAACAGGCTGCCAGCATGTAGTAAGCAGTGAAATGTTTGAGACTATGTGTCCCCTGGCACAAATGAATGAACTGAACTACAGAGTGGTGAAATCACTTATCTAATGTGACCTTGAGATTCCCTTGATTCTATTGACTGAAGCACATCTCATCATAGATATGTTTTCCTAATGTCAAAGGCTGAGCCTACATCCTTGCCATTTTTCTTATTCCACAATTTTGTGCTTATTTGACTAGAAATAAAATGAAACTGAAAAATTGGTAATATCAGAGTCAATTGAAAAAGTCAAAGGTAATTCTGTATCAACTGCAGGAAGCCTAATCATCAGATTTCTGAAACAACCATCTTTACCAATTAACTTTTTAAAAATAGATATTTTCCCATTATTGTTGCACATAGATGACATTCTCAGTGGTACTTAAAGTCACATTAACAGAGAAAGAAATAGAGGTTTGGAAAATTTATATTTATAGTAGATCTATCACCTTTCATTAATGTCATCAAATTATTAAGCTAGAGTACTTATGATCTAATCAGTCCTCAAAAGCTCATCAGCAGTGAAATATTCAACACAGTCAGATTTTTTGGTGGAAATTTTGCACCCTAACCATAGTACCATATCATTGTGATGGTTAAAGTGGAAATATTTAGTACTCTTGCCATCCTGTCTGGCCCCACAGGCAAAGGAAACTGTTGGGAAATAATAGGATGCCTAAATTTAGTGCTTTTGCATTTTATTAAATAATCTTCCTAGTGTGTGTTCAATAATTTTTTTCTTAGTTTAATTGACAGATTTCATGAACTTATGCACTATCCTAATATATTGTATTAACTTTAGCATATCCTTTTCAGAACTTAGGTGAAAACGATTTCCTTCATGGAGGTCAGATTATACACAGATACTATAAACTAGGCTTGTTCCTGTGTTTACTAAATACTGCAGTGCAATCTTTGTACAAATATATATATATATATATATATATATATATATATATATACACACACACACACACACACACACACACACATACATATGTGTGTGTGCAAACATATTTCATTTTTTGTAAAATCACATAATAATTTGACTTAATTTTTCTCTATGTGAAAAATTTCATAAATTGTGGCATGTATCTAAATTTTTATGCTTTATATCTAGCTTTAACATTTCAGCATATAAACGGTTCACCATTCCAATTTTCTCTCATTCTCTGATTTGGTCATGTTCTTCTGCAAGTTCTGCCCATTGCCTGTCACTGATCTTTGATCCATCCCCAGTTTTATTCTTGAAAAATGCCATATTATTGGAATAGTACTGAGATATGCCTTTGATACAGGTTTCTATAATTGAGAATAATACTTCTGTTTTCATTCAAGTAGAATATATTGATTTCATTCCTTTATATTGCTGAGTACTATTATATTGTATGTATGTCCCAGTTTGGAAAAAGGACAATTAAGTCAGGGGGTTTTGGTTAATTCCAATTTAGGGAAATGAGTAAATATGCTATCAATATCCCAGTATCTCTATAAGCATAACCTTTTCTTTTGTCTTGGATATTGTCCTCTTTTCTTTTGTTGTTGAGACAAAATACCTAACATTCAAAGTTAAAGGAGGAAAGGTTTATTTGGCTCACAGCTTGTAGAGATTTCAGTGCATAAACAGTTGGGTCAAAGACAAGGTGGTGTCGTGGAAGGGCAACAGCTCTTGGCAGCATAAGACAGCAAAGCAACAAGAGCAAAAGTGAGGAGCAAGCCTTTTTTCTCCCTTATAATGTATGCAGGTACCTGCACTGGGCCCAAGGACTGTGTAGATCTTACACTCTAGATTCCAGTACTGGACAATAAACCAACACAAGCTCTAGATTTAGGAACCTCTGAAAAACCCCCTGTCCCATGGCTGCATAGGCTTTGGGGACATATCCAATCCCAAACCACAACAGGTGAATGTATAGAAGTTGAGCATCTGTGTTACATGTTGCTTTAACCTGGAGGATCTGATAAGCCAATTTAAACAATAGTCTATAATTATGTATATCCACCAGCAATATTTTAAGATCCATCTTCTTTATATTATTTCTAGCACTTAGCATTTTCAGTATGTATGTGTATGAATGTGTGTATACATGCGTATGTAGGTTTTACTTATGCTTTTCTTCATCTTGAGTTTTTATTTAAAGAAAGAGAAAAAACCAAAATATAAAAAAGGGTAGCAACAATGCAGAATTCCAGGGCAAAAAAAGAAAAAAACACTAAGAAATCACTACTTGATAACTTAACATATTGTCATCTTGGAAACAGTTGTTCAAGTTACAAAATTAAAGCATACAAAGTAGACATTCAAACAGTGAGACTGTTAACAGTTCTGCCTAACAATCTAACAAAAACAGTAATATGGTCATCTATCTTACACACTTAAACATACATGCAATTATATCCTTTAGAGAACTTTCTTTTCCTTTCTTTTTTACAGTAGCAATTACACATTTTAGGTATTATTACTCCTACATTTCTTATTACTTTTTAAACTAGAGACACAATGTGATATTTATAAATATGATTCTTCTTTATTTCACTAATTAAGATAGTCTCAAGTTGTCTCCATTTCCCTATGAAGGCCTCAAGACCATCCTTTTTCATAGCTGAGTAATACTTCATTGTATAAAAATACCATATCTTTTTCATCCAATGTGCAGTTGATGGGAATCTTGGTTGTTTCCAAAACTTAGCTATTGCAAATTGTGCTGCTATGAACATGGGTGCACATATATCACTGTGGTATGAAATTTTCAATTCTTCTGGGAAATACACAGGAGGGGAATAGCTTGGTTGAATGGAGCTTCTACTCCTAGTCTTCTGAGAATTCTTCATACTGATTTCCATAGTGGTTGAACCAGTCTATACTCCCACCAATAGTGGAGCAGTGTTCCTTTTTCCCCACAACCTCGCCAACATTTGTTATCAGTTGATTTCTTGATGGCAGCTATTCTTTCCAGTCAGAGATGAAATCTCAATGCTGTTTTAATTTGCATTTCTCGAATGACTAGTGATGGTGAATATTTCTTCATGTATTTATTTGCCATTTGTATATATATCTTCATCTGAGAACTGTGTGCTCATCTCAGATGCCCATTTTTGGAGAGGATCTTTGACTTTGGGGGGCTTGATGTTTTACAGTTCTTTATATGTTCTTGATATAAGTCCTTTGTCCAAGGGGTTAATGGTTAAATTCTTTCCCATTCTGTGGATTTTCTTTTCACTCTGTTGGTGATTTCTTTTAAAGAGCAGAAACTTTTCAATAATATGAGATCCCAGTTGTTGATTCTCTGAAGTGTTTCCTGTGCAGTGTGCATTTTGTTCATGAATTCTCTGCCTACCCCTATGTCTCCAAGACTTCTACCTACTTTATCTTCCATTAGATTTAGTGTTTCTATTTTAATGTTTAGGTGTTTGATCCATTTAGACTTTAGTTTTGTGCATGATGATAGGCATGGTTCTAGTTTCAGTCTTCTGCATGTGGAGAAACAATTTTTCCAACACCATTTATTAAAGAGGCTATCCTTCTTCCAGTGAACATGTTTAGTCCCTTTGTCAATTATCAGGTGGCTGAGTGTCTTTGTACTTATTCTTGCATCTTCTAATCTGTTCCATTGATCCTCAGGTCTATTTGTTTGCCAGTACCATGCTGATTTTATCACTGTGGCTTTGTAGTATAGTTTCAAGTCAGGAATTGAGATGCCTCCTGCCTTGCCTTTACTGCCCAGAACTGCCTTGGCTATTCTAGGTGTCTTCTGGTTCCAAATGAATTTTAGGAGAGTTTTCTCTAGATCTGTGAGACATGTCAATGTATTTTGATGGGGATTGCATTAAATCTGTATAACAGTTAGAGGACTATGACCATTTTCAAAATGTTGGTTCTTCCTAGCCAAGTGCAAGGAATATAATTCCATTTTCTAATATCCTCTTCAATCTCCCTTTTTAGCAAAGTATAATTTTCAGCATATAGGGTTTTTATGTTCTTAGTTAGGTTGATTCCTAAGTACTTTATTTTTTAGATGTTATTGTGAAGGGTGATATTTCCATTATTTATCTCTCAGTGAGTATTTTGATTGTGTACAGGAAAGCTATTGAGTTTTGAGCATTGACTTTATATCCAGCTACACTGCTGAATTTGTTTATTATTGGTCTTCTATATAGAGTATCATGTCACCTGAAAATAGTGATAATTTAACTTCTTCCTTTCCTATCTTTATTCCTTTTATTTCTCTCTTTTGTCTGATTGCCCTGGCTAGTGTTTTCAGAACTATATTGAAAAGAAGTGGTGATAGTGGACATCCTTGTCTTGTTCCTGATTTTAAATTGAAAACTTTCAGTTTTTGTCCATTTAGTATAATGTTGACTGTTGGTTTGTCATAGATGGCCTTTATAAGGTTGAGGTAGACACCGTGTAATCTGAGATTCTGAAAGTTTTTTATCATGAACCTGTGTTGGACTTTATTGAAAACTTTTTCTGCATCTATTGTGATGAACATGTGGTTTTTGTCTTTGGCTCTGTTGATGTGGTGTATAACATGTATTGATTTGCGTATGTTAAACCATCCCTGCATTCCTGGAATGAACCCCACTTGGTCATAATGTATAATCTTCTTGATGATTTGCTACATTCTATTTGTTAGTATTTTATTGAGAATCTTTGTGTCTATGTTCATTAGTAGGATTGGCCTATAGTTCTCCTATTTGGTTGAGTCTTTGTCTGGTTTTGGTATGAGAGTAAACTTGCTTCTAGGAATGATTTAGGAGGTACTGCTTTCTTTTCAATTTCATTGAAGAGTTTAAGGAGTATTGGCATCAAATCTCTAAATTTCTTGTAGAATTCAACCGTGAATCCATCAGGAACTGGGGTTTTCTTTGTTGGTAAGTTTTGCATTACATTTTCAATTTCAGTAGCTGATATTGGGTTATTCAAAATTGCTATATATTCTTGGTTGAGCTTTGGTAGTTCCTATGTTTCTAGAAATCTGTCCATTTCCTCTGAGATTTCCCCTCTATGTTAGTAGAGATTTTCAAAGTAGGTATTCATGATCTTTTGAATTTCCATGGATCTGTAGTAATTTCCCCCTCTTCAGTATTTATTGCGTGAATTTGAGTTTTTCTTTTTTTTTTTTTGTTTATAAGGTTAGCTAGAGGTTTGTCAATTTTATTTATTCTCTAAAATCCAAAGTTTGGATTCATTAATTCTTTGTATTATTTTTTTTTTGTTTCAATTGCATTGGTTTCTGCTCTAATCTTTACAATTTCCTCTCTTCTATGAGCTTTGGGTTTAACTTGCTCTTCTTTTTCTAGTAGCCTGAGATGCAGCATTCGATTGTTTATTTGTCCTCATTCTGTTTTCTTGATATGACAATTTATTGCTATATATTTCCCTCTTAAGACTGCTTTCATTGCATCACACATATTACAGTATGTTGCTTCCTCATTTTCATGGAATTGTAGGTATTACTTTAGTTATTCCTTAATTTCATCTGTAGCCCACTGGTTGTTCAAAAGGTTGTTATTTAAATTCCATGTATTTATGCAGGTTTTGCAGTTTCTTTTGCAATTAATTTCCAGTTTCATTGCACTATGGTCAGATATTATGCATAGGATAATTTCAATACCTTTGTGTTTACTTAAGAATGTTTTATGGGATAATATATGGTCTATTTTGGAGAATGTCCCATGTGCAGCTGAGAAGCATGTGTATTCATGTGGTTGGATGGGACACTCTGTAAACATCAACTAAGTCCAATTGCTCACAAGTATGGTTAAGTTCTATTATTTCTTTGCTGACTTTTTGTCTAGTAGATCTATCTCCTTGTGACAATGGGCTGTTAAGGTCCCCTGTAATAATTGTGTTCTTATGTGTTTGGTGTTTCATGTCCCTTACTATCTGTCTTATATAGTTGGGTGCTCATGTGTTTGGTGCATATATATTTATAATTGTTAGTTATTCCTCTTGAATTTTTCTCTTACAAGTGTAGTGACCTTCTTTGTGTCTTTTAATCATTTTAGAATTGAAGTTCACATTGTCTGCAAATAGAATAGCTATCCCATCTTTCTTCTGGGTTCCTTTTGCATGTAATACTGTGTTCCATCCTTTGGCTTTTAATCTATGAGTTTCCTTTTGAGTCAGATGAGTTTCTTGTATAAAGCATATTGTAGGATCATGTTTCTTGATCCATTCTGTCAACCTATTTCTTTTGATAGTTGAATTGAGGCCATTTACATTTATGATGTCACTGATACATACTGATTTGACTTTGCCATGTTATATTCCAATTGTTTACTTTGTGCTTTTCCCCCTTATTTAATTGTTTGTCCTACCTGGTGGTTTCTTTCTGTTGTTCTGGGGATTGTGGTCATTTTTATCTCTGTTTAGTATGTCCTTCAATACTCTTTCTAGGGTTGGTTTGGTGGATGTGAAATTTTTTAGTTGTTCTTTGTGATGAGTGTATCTTGTTTCCCCATTAAATTTCAATGAAAGTTTTTCTGGGTACATCAGTCTGGGATAGAAGTTGTTTTCTTTCAGGGCTTGAAATATCTCACTCCAAGTTTGTCTTGACTAGAGGGTTTGTGCTGAAAAGTCTACTGTGATTCTAATGGGTTTTCCATGATAGGTGATGTGTTTCTTTTCTCTAACAGTTTTAGTATTTTGTTTTTATGCTGTATGTCTGAGATCTTAATTATTATGTGTCTGGGTATAGATTTATGTTGGTTGTGACTGATGGGTGTTCTATATGCCTCACTTATCTGTATAACAGATTTTTCCCCATGTTTGGGAAATATTCTCCTATTATTTCTGTGAACATTTTAGTTGTGTCATTTGCATTGACTCCAGTGTCTTCACTAATGCCTATTAATCTTATATTGTTGCTCTTGGCATCATCTTGAAGCTTCTGGATTGCCATTTGATGCTGCTTTGTTATTTTAAAAAGTTCTATCCTTTCATGATCACTAATTGTGATCCTGTCCTCAAGGTCCAAAATCCTATCCTCAGCTTCATTTAAATGGTTTTGTACACTTTGAATCAAATTTTTTTTGTTTCTTGGCTGTCTCTTTCAGTTTGCTGCATGAATTCTATATTGTTCATTCAAGGTTTTAATGATCTTGTACTTCTTTCTCTATTTCTTCTTTAGCTGAACTCAGCAACTCTTTTACTAAGGTTGTTATTTCTATCTTTACATGGGAGAGTACTTGTAATTTGATTTCCTCTATGACCTCATGGAGTTGGTTTTTTTTATTTCATTTGCTATCTTTTCAGAGATTTTTGGTGTGTTACTTTTGGAGTCTTCTATTTCAATGTCTCCTGTACTTGCTTCTGGTGGACTAGATGCTTGAGATTGCATTTTACTTTTTCATTTTGCTATTTTCCCCCTTCTAGTGTTTGGTCCTTCAGTCCTGCTAGTGTCAACTGTTGGTAGTGTGTATCTTGGGATCCTAAAATAAAGCTGATGTTTGTCCAATTGCTGGGTCTCACAATGAATAGGTGGGCCAGTCACCTGACTTCTGCAGGGCCTGTTGGGTGAGTCTTATATTCTTCCTGGGCTGACAAGCCTAGTAGTGTTGATGTAGGTCAACTTTTAGTTCCTGCTAGTACTTTATCTTCAGGTTATTCCAGGTCATCAAAACTCCCTGTCTATACAGTTTGTGTCAGCTGAGGCCCTACTGTGTCCCTGTTGTGTGCCTGTGTGTCTCATTAGCCCTTTTGATTTTCTTCAAGTTGGGGGAGTCCTTCTCGGCACACTCTGCACTCTGCCTGATATTTTCTGTGTGTAGGAATGGGTCACCATCACTCTTATCACACTCACCAAAGTCTTACATTTAGTTGGAGGGAGCTTTACTACTGGCCATATTTAACCACTGTACACCTCTATATTAGGGGCATACTCACCACACTGAATGGAGCCAGCTGAGATCTTCTGTTTTGATAAGGCAGTCACTTAATCTCCCTTCAAGCTGGCACAGATAGTCCGCTATAATCCAAGATTCACCTGGGAGCAGAGGTTCAAGTTTATCCCATGTGCTGGAATTCTGCCGGGACATGAATGGTCAGGTCCCAGGGGTGAATTCCCAGCCCTGCTTGCTGCTTAGAGTTCACTGGGTGTAGTCTGGTTAGGCCTGCTACTTACGCTTTTCTAACGTGTGTTTAATAACAAAATTTTGAATATCTTTTAATAATAATGTAACATATAAGCAAAACTTATATACATAGAGTTTGTTACTATCTGTGGTTTAAGGATCCATTGGATGGTTCTAGAACATATCATTTACAGATAGAGGACATTACCAAATGTACTTAATATTTTATTGTGTATATGTACCATTGTTTGTCAGTTTAATTCCTAAGTATTAAAGGGTGTTTTTCAGTGTTCAGCTAAGTCAAAATTGTTTTTTAAAAAAATCAGTTGTTTATATGGCTTTGTGTAGATGTAGGTTTTTATTTTCATATGATAAATGCTTAGCTATACATCTGTTGCATCTTATGTCAAACACCATGGTTAACCTTATAAAGAGTTTCCAAATTATTTTCTAGCATGGCTATATGTGTAAATATTAATTGGACTGTAGCTTAAATTTTACATTATGAAAAAGTAAAATAAAATTTCATAACAAAATTATACATGAATAATAATTAATACAATGTGAATCATTATCTTCAAAGTAGTTACTCAGTGTATAAATATTGTATACAGCAAAATACTTATGGTTTATATCTAAGATGTTCTCAGAAAGGCTTCTGTCCAGATGTGGAGCTTTTCAAAGGTGTCTGTATAATAGGAGTGCCATACCCATCATCAGAAGAATAATGCAGTGATGAATGCATGGAAGGAAAACGGGAGAAAGGAAGAAAATGTGCCATATTCATATCTATCATCATCATAAGTTTTGGACACAATTGTATAGTTTCTTCTGCCTACTAGTGGTGCCAGTTTGGTTTTGACCCTAAATTGGTCCCCTTGATTCCTATTGTTCTGTGGCTTCCATAGCCTTGGACTGACAAGTAATTGGATTACGTGGCTTTCCAGCAATAGATGGCTGTTATAGACCCTGAAATTTACTCCTGATCCTGTAATTCTAATATACATACCCAAAGTAGTTTATAGGTTATAAATACATAAAATATACATTTGTAATGTATATATTTGTAGCATGTATTTGTAAAATACATACACACACATATCTGTTGTGTGTTTCTCTAGAGACCTTTATTCTTATATTTACAAAGACAGATAACAGAGAATAATGACTATTAGAAATGTACTAAGTGTGTTTTATATAAGAGGAGCATGAGCCTTTTGGAGACAAGGATAGAATAGTAATGTATTTTCATCTACAATTTTTCCCAAAAGTCTTTTATTTGGGCTTTGGAAATGTAACTGGATCATGGGAATGTTTTGTTTATCAATGAATTAGTCCATTGCTAAGCTTATAACTGACTAAGCTGTTTGGTGGTGGGGCATGGTTGCCATAGGCTGGTCACAGGGGAGATGACCTGGAAGGACATTTTTTTTTTTTTGGCTCCTTCCTTAATTCTCTGCTTCCTGGGTGCCATGCAATCTTTCCTTTCCCATGGTGTTCAAATATGACATTCTTGATTTGTAGCATGGTAACCATGAACTGAGCCCACTGGAACCTGAGACCCCAAAAAATGTCTCCTTTGAGTCATTGACAATATGCATTTTGCTCAAGTGATGGGAATCTGCTTGATACAACATTTTTTTTTAAATTTAGGGACACATTAGTTATTTCATTGTTAATGAAAATATATGAATTACACTGGTCAAGTTTACTTGCTCACTAGATGCTTTTTTAAATAATTGAGATCATTTGGTCACACATGCTTTAAAAATTTTCTAGACTAAGTGAGTTCTAACTCTTAATTCTAAGAAAAAAAATTTATCAGCATTTCAACTGTATCTAATGATACATACTGAGAAAGGCCAAAATTAAGGAATATTTGATGCTTCCTTGAAGATGGTTGAACAGTAAGCATCAGAGTAAACAGCCTCTCTGAGAAACACAGTCCAGATGCTGGGATATAACTTCATGGGGAAAACAAGAAGGAAGGAAGTGGGTCCCCTGGGCCCAGAAAGAATATAAAGTGAGAACTGAAGCCCACAGAAAGAGTAGAAAGAAAAAACTTTAAAGAAGAGAAAAGGGGTAGCTGGCGGCACCTTCACCCAGAGCTGGACCCACTGTGTAAGAGGAGCTGTTGGAACCTGGGGACGCATGGTCATGGTGGCAGTGGCAGCTGGTGACCCCAGAGGCCTTTGCAAAGAGTTGCAGTGGTAGAGGGGAGCAGTGGATGCAAAGGACTGCACTGGCTGGTGGTGAGTGCAGAGGGCTCAGTCCTCCCACGGGAGAGAGCAGTTGGGTGGGAGCCATTTGGAGTTGGGCTAGATAAGCCTGGAGCCAGAACTGCTGCCAGCTTCCTCCAGTAGCTCCTAGCTGAGTGTTAACCAGTGGAAATTGCTCAGTCTGAGCTGCGCCCCCATGTGCATTCCAGCGGCCATCACAGAGGCTCCCCTCTGGTAGCCAACTCAGTCTGGAGGCAGCAGCTTGCCGCACCCCTGCTTGCACTCCAAAGGTCATCATAGAGGAGCACCATAGGTGATCAGCCCAGGTCTGAAGGTGGCAGCCAACCCTACCCCAATGCACACTCCACCAGCCATCAGGGAGCCAGCACAAGCTGGGAAAAGCAGCGGACAGCCCTGGCATACCGAATGGCCACCATTAGATACCCATTGCCAGTGTGGCCTAGAAGAACCAAACAGTTTCACTTCAGAAAAATTGTAGCCAGTGTGGGAAGTGACTCAAACACCACTACCCACTTTTCTGGAAGAATCCAGGAATATGTCAAGACAAAGAAGCAAATGGCAGTCCATAGCCTTCAACCCAAGCAGAGCTGGTCCAGGAGATGTACACATGGAAGAGATCAGGAGTGGCAAACCTGAAATTTCTGAGTGATAGCAACTGAAGTAAAGAAACAGCTTCATGAAACTATAAAAGAAATTAGAATAGGAATACTATCTCAGGTAAGAACAGAAATGAAAAACATAATAAAAGAACTGATAAGCGCCTCTAAAGAAGACATAGATAAAAAAATGGAGGAGCATAAGAAAATGAGGGAAACTTTGAACGAACCATATATAAAAGATTTAGAATACATGAAACAGATTCAAACAGATATCCAGGAAATTAAAAACTCCATTGAAAGCTCGCAAAACTGCTTAAAAGAAACTAAAGACAGACTTTCAGACAGGTTTGCAGCTTGCGATTGTGAAAGGAAAGATCTCTTAAAAATAAAAAGTAACCAGGAAGTAACAATTCAGTGACTACAAGACAAACCAAAGAAACATAACTTAAGAAAAACAGGAGGTATGAGTGAAAAAGCAGGGGTCAACACAAATGACATTAAAAGTGTATTTACAGAAATGATATCAGGAAATTTCCCAAGCATGGGAAAAGGAAGAGACATTCAGATAAGTGAGGCATATAGAATTTCAGCTAGCCATAACCAAAATTAATCTAGACTCAGACATATAATAATCAAGATACCAGAAATTCAATACAAGAGCACAATATTAAAAGCTTTCAGAGAAAAGAAACAGATCAACTATAAAAGAAAACTCATCAGAATCACAACAGACCTCTCAACACAAGCCATTAAATCAAAAAGAGCTTGGAGTGGTGTATTTCAAGTCCCAAAAGAAAACAATGTCCAACCCAGATAGATGTACCCTGCAAAATTAATGGAGAAATAAGATACAGCCATGTCAAAGAACAACTGAAGGAATTCATGACCACCCAACCAACCCTACAAAGAATACTGAAGGACATTCTAGAGAAAGAGAGATTAAAAAACACCATGGTTCCTGGAACAGTAGCAGAGGGGGATCACAGAGTGGGCCAGACAACTGAATGGAGGAGAAAAGTAGACAGCCAACAGTAGGAAAATAGGACTGGCAGAGACAAGTCAGTGCATGTTGGCCATAACCATTGATGTAGATGGCCTCAATTCACCAATAAAAAGAAACATGGGCAGAGTGGTTCAGGAGACAGGATCCATCAATATGCTTTACACAAGACAAACATTTAACTTGTAAGGGAGTTCATGAGCTGAAAATCAAAGAAGAGAGTACAGTGCTGTATATGACAGAGAACCAGAAAGAAGTGTGGGGGAGTAACCTGCCCATCAGCTGCAGAGTGGATAAGAAAGACATGGCATTTTTATACAATGGAAAGTAACTCATCTATAAAGACAGATAATCTCAACATTCTTGTAGGTAAATGGATATAACTTTAGATCATGATCATGGATGAAATGGTTCAGAGTCACATGAGTAAATATTATGTTGTCTCCCTAGTGTAAATGAAACAAAGGAGTTAGTGTGATCCAAAACTCACAATCATATTGTGAAAGTCAGAGAGAAAGTGTCTAAAATAGGAAAGCAATGGCCATTTTTAATCTACTATGGTGATTTGAAAACCATATTGTTTTCATTGTTCTGTTTAGTTTGGTTTTATTCTGTTTTGGTTTGTCTAATTTTATGATGTTTGATGGCATTGACAGCTAATTCAATGAAAATAAAATATAGTAGCCATTATTGATTTCCTATTATCTTGTGTTGCTTTCTTTGTTCTGTTTTGATTGATTTTATTGTTTTGATTTGTTTGACTGTATTATATCTGATGACATAGACAACAACTTTGGAGATAATAAGAGCCATTATGGTAGCCACTATTATCTTACTACTATCTTGTTTTGAAGTGCTTCCATTGTTTTGTATTTATTGGTTTTATTCTGTACAATTTTGGAGTTGGAGATTTAGCTCAGTGGCTCAAGTGCTTGCCTGGCATGTGCAAGGTCATTAGTTTGATCCCCAGTGCCAAAAAAAGTTGAAATTCTATGCTATTTTATTTGCCATGGGCAGTTATTTTGAAGATAACAAGACACATTATAGTAGCCACTATTGATTTCCTTTTATCTTGTTTTGAAGTCATGTAAAATGATCTTTGTTTTTTTTGATTGACTTTTTGACTCATCTGTTTTATTTCATTTGGTGTTATTTTCTTCAAAATAAAAAAAATTAAATGATATTTATACTTTGACCTGTAATCTTTCAATGTGTTCTCATATAATTACTAACATTTCAGATTCTCCTGTTAGAGTCCCACAATTTTTACAAGTCAATATTCACAACTCTATAACAACAACAAAATAACAGAGCATCAGAGCATGGATCTGTTACATTTCTAACATCCACAATAGCTTTCAAAGATCTGGCTGCAGGTAGTTCAATATTCTAGTCCTTGTTCCAAAATATTCATAGAAAGACCCAAGTATGTTTTGCAAAACACTGAAACTTGAGATTCAGTTCTTGTTCATGAAAGGATTATCCCATAAAAAAGTAGCCCATAAAAAAGCATGTATTGTCTTCTTCATCTTAAATGTCTTACATATTTTTAGTGTTTCATATTTTTATCTAACAACTATCCACCCATTAATTAAAATTTACCTAAGCTAAAGACATACATATGTTCTTGGCCATGAAGATAAACAAGGTATAGGAATTAATCATCTTTACAGTCCTGTGGTGAAATATTTAACACTGGTAAATTATTAGGGAAGTGGTTCTATTTTGGCTTATAGTTCCAGAGGATTCAGTCTATGCCTGGGTGGCTCCAATGCAGAAATGGAAAGGCAGAAATCCACAGCCTAGCAAATCTGCTGAACTCATGGAGATCAGAAGTAGAAAGATGTGCAAAGAGCCGAAGGAAATACATACACTTCAACAGCATGCTCCCAGCAATCTGCTTCCTCCAACTGGGCCCCATCCCCCACAGCATATTCAGTTACAAACTCATGACTAGATTAGCCCACTGATGAGACTGTCACGCCAAAATCTAATCATCTTCCACAATCTCTGAGTAAATGAACCTTTTGGGAAGTATTTTTAATATATTACATTTTTATATGTTTCCTGCCTTAAAGATCACTTTGGCTATTAATCAATATATACAATCATGCTTTAAACCCAGTGACTGGTATTCATAAGAATTTCTTTTTCCAGAATTTAGAGGACAGGATTTCTTTCTATCAGTGCTATACCTGCTAGATCAGGGCTTTATGACTAAGCTAACATTCTACTGTAGTCTAAAGATTCTTAATGTTTGGGACCTAAAAACAAGGATTTTTTTTGTTGGTTACTAAAACTGTTGGCTACATAGTCAACCCTCCTCTTATCCCTTTCAAACTTGTTAGTTAACATACAGACCTTAAGTTAAATCTTAAAAAAGAAACCACATTTTTAAAAGCAAATTTCTTGGCTAGGCATGATGGCTCATGCCTATAGTTGCAGCATTTGGGAGCTGAGTCAGGAAGATTGCTTTGATTTTGAGGCCAGCCTGGGCTAAGTAGTGAATACAAGTCCAGTCTGAACTACATAACAAATTTCTATCTCAAAAAATGAATAAATATAAAAGAAAGAAAAAAATCAAAGTCATAGATGGGTGTCAACTTTCTGTTTGTAGTAATTTAGTCATTGGGGCTCAGTTATAGTCTTTGCCAGAAGAAAACAGACAATAAAAACCTGTTGATGATTTATGCTTCAAAATAACAGAAATCAACAAAAAAAAAACCCTTGTAAATGTTTCTGTTGAAATTTTACATTTTTTCTGTTACACTTGAAAAATCCTTTAATACAAAAGAAATTATTACTATGCATTACACGATTGTGAATTATTTGCACTGTCATATCATGTTTTCAAGTTACCACCTAGTAATATTTCAGGCTCAAAAATATTTTTGGTTGGTAGGTTTTAAGTGTCCAAGATAAAACTTATGGGCCTAAATCATGTATGTATTGTGTAGTGATTCCATCAATTATTTGCATATGTATGACCTTAAACTTTTATTATTTTTTAATGTAAATAAATTCAAAATCTTCTATAGCTATTTTAGATACACATCCCATTATTCTTAATTATAGTTCCCCTACTGTGCTATAAATTGTTTTACTCTTCATTGCACTTCATTGTCCAAATATCATCCACCAACCCATCCACAACTCCATATCTGCTAGCCACTATTCTATTCTTAATGTCCACTGAAACAACTTTTTGATTTCACATACAAGTGAAATTTTGAAATAGGTGGAAATAGCTCATTTCACTCTGTAAATGAAGACACAATCATTACAAGTAGCTGTTGTAGTCCTGCTATTTTAAAAGAAAGCAAAAAATAAGGACCACTCTAGTTAGCCCAATCAAAGTTTAATATTGGGGTACATGTAAAATTTTATGAATGACTATAAAGTAAGTGCTATTAAATATAGTCAGAGACTCAGGATCCTTTCTCCTCAGCAGTGATACCATGGAACTGATACAGTGTCAGTTGGCTTCCTCACAGAGTATCCTTTAATTCAACCATCTACAGCTGTATGTACTCTGCCACCTCACTTCCAAAGAGTATGTGGAACTAAACCAGAATTCATATATTCCAAATGGTAAGGGCATTGCTTTTAAATTACTAAGTCCATTAGGTAAATTAGTCTCAAAAACAACCTTATGAAGTAGGTCTTATTAATACCACCACTTAGAATCTTTGCAGCTGAGCTGAGAGAAGTTAAATGATTCTTCCAGGATAATAGAGCTAATAGATAGTAGAGTTGGAATTTGAAACCAAGGGGCCATAGTTTCCATACCATACATCAGAATGATATTTACCCAGGCAGGAAACAAAAGAAGTTTAACATTAAGTACCATGGTCTTCAGAAAGTTTTGTAGAAATTTATAAATCAGATCAATCTTGTCCCATTTCTCAGCTTTCCCTTCCTTCCTTCCCTGATGATTTCCTGTCTCTGATTTCCAACTCCTTCATTTGAAGAATGAGAGAATAAGCAACCTCCTAAAATAGTTTTTTCTGAATCTGAATGCTATACAGAGAAACTCAGCTATCTTCAGTTCCTTCTAGGAAATTCAAAAAATGATATGTTTGTGTGAATTGATTCAATATAAAAAATATCATTCTGGTGAAGGATTTTTATCACACAGAAGAATATGATTGTGTGCAGGGAAAGGGAATATAGCATTTGTCTTGAATCTTCCTCTCAGTATAATCTAATGTGAATCTAATGTTACTTAAAAATATAAAATCTATTTGATTAATTTTTAATTAAATTTTAGCACTTTATGTCTTTAAAAGTCACAGCCATTTCTATATTCTTTTGAAAGACATTTTAGAAAAAACAAAAGAAAAAACATTTCTTCTTGTACATCTGTAGAAAATTACAACAGGTGATCAAAATGTATGGTGGATATTAAAGCTAGAAAAAATTGTTACAGTAAAGGAAGCACTGACATTAAAACCACTCAGAATACTACCCCCTCCACTTGGCACATCCTTCTTGCTTTCTTAAGAGGTTCTGCAAGTTCTTTTCATAAAGAATTGATTAGCATTTGTCTTGAAGAATTTAGGAAGTGTGGTAAAAAAGAGTGAATGCACATGCTGAGTGTATCCTACGCAGTGGAACTATCATTGCAAAGGTACTGACTCAGTGTGGGTTGATAAAATGTAAAACAAGACCATTCTACTGAGCATGCTGATAACAGGGAAGACTATGAATGTGTGTGGAGAAAGGATACACTGTATACCATCTGTCTTGAATCGTAACACATCAATAGTAGATGTGTCCTCATCTACTATATTCATTGGATTTGGAACCATGCAAATTCTGAGCCTTCCACAAAGTCAAAATGACCATGAAAGGCAAAAACTTTGAGTCAATTCAGTACATAGAAAGAGACAACCTAGCAATACTATGGACATTAAAAATCTATAAGTGTAATGTTATCATACTCCTTTTCTTCTTCATAAAAATGAAAATAAGAAAAAAGAGTATGTGACTTTGGAGTCAATATTCTGTTACACACTTGTAGTCACAGCTACTGAAGGACTGAGGTAGGAGGATTGCATGTTTAAGGAAAGGATTGTCAACTTAGTGAGATCGTGTCTAATAACAAAATATTAAAACTAGAGGTTTCTAAAAGAAAGAAGGAGATTGAAGAACATATCAGATAAGGACAAATTTATAAGCTACTCCTCTGACAGAGGACTAATATATATAATTTACAGAGAACTCAAAACATCAAACCACTCAAAGAAAAGGATCCCATTAAAATATGAAATGAATAGACAATTTTCAGGAAAGAAATTGGCCAGTAAGCATGAAAAAATGAACAGTGTCTTAGGCCATCAGACAAATACAAATAAAAACAAAATTGAGATTCCATTTTATTCCAGGACAGATATTCAGCAGTGATGGAAAACCTTTTAGAGCTTTCAATGGCAACAAACAGCCCACTGCAGAATGTATGCCGTAGGTTCACCACTGTTGATATATACCATGCAAAAAATTAAAAAAAAATAACAAATACTGGTAAGGCTGTGGGTAAAAAACATCCTTTTGGTGGGAATTCGAACTGATGCAAGCAATAGTGAAATCAGTATGCAGATCCTCACAAAACTTAAACTAGAAATGGTATTAGATACAGCGACTCCCCTTCAAAATACCTTCCTGAAACAGTTTAAGGCATCATTCCACAGTGATGCATGCATATTCATGTTATAGCAGCATAATTCATAACAGCTGTATCTGGGAAGCAGCTTATATGTCCATCAGCAGATGAATGGATTAAAAATGTATTTATACATAATGGAGTACTATGCTCCTATCAAGTGGGATAAAATTGAGTCATTTGTAAGAAAATACGTACACCTTAAGATCCTAATGCTCAGAAAAGTAAGTCAGACAAGAAAGTTAAATGTACATTGTTTCTCTTATATGAAACCCCAAAACCATAAATCATTAAAATAAATAAGTAAATAAAAAAGAGAGTAAGAAACAGAGAGATAGATCTTTCACAAATGGAAAGGGGATGTAGGGGTGGAGGGATGGGGAGGCAGGAGAAAGGGAGGGAAAGAAGGAGGATATATTAAGTACAGGTACCTACTCTCTATGATGAATATAAACATTGCATACTGCAAACATGTACTGGAAGAATAAAATATTTTAACAATAATTCTTTAGATGAAACGAAGAGACAAACATAGAAGGGCTGGGAATGTAGCTCAGCGGTGCAGTGTCAGCTACACTGTGGTAAGCCCTGAGCTCCTAGTGATACGAAGAAACCCCAGCGTATGTGATTTTTAGCTTGTGCATTGAAGCATATAATTTGATATTCTAAACATTTAAATGAACCAGGTTAAATAGACACATATTTATTTACATAGATATTTCCCAAGCATTTTAATTATTCTTAATTCTAAATAGTCTCAATTTAATTAAAACTGGTAATTTGATTTTGTTATGGACAAATGGACAAATACAGATTCCTGTGATATTTGTTGCTATATTGTGGCAAAGAAAATTTTCTGCTAATGAGATAATATAAATAGAGTGTCTTTGCTTTGACAGTGGTTTAAATTAGTTGGGGACCTGGATTGCTTCCTTACCTCCAATATATCCATTTTCAGAATTATTCCCTTAGGAATATCTTGTAATAATTAGCACTTATTTTTTATTTTAGTTTATTAGCATATGCTTGCACTCTATACTGTGAACATTCTCTGAGGGAATTTGGTACAAGTACATAACACATCTTAATTGCTTTTTTCAATTTCCTTTCCCCTTGCTCCCTCGCACTTCTACTGTGTCTATCCTCTTGCTCCCTTACTTTTTTTTTGAACACATATTTACATTTCTCATGTGGAGTTGGTACAAATACATAGCGCATCTCAATTCTTCTTCATGCTCATCCCTTTCTCCCTGGCTATTCTCTTCACCTCTTCATTTCTTTCCCCTATGAGAATGTGTATTCCCAATTTCCTATTATCTATCTTTTATTTTACTCTATATTTTTAGCTCTGCTTTTCTCATAAGAGATATGATGAGATATTTCAAATTGTTTCTCTGTTTTATTTCATTTATTGCTATTCTGTGGAAAAGTCTGAACATTGGCAATTCCAAAAGAAAAAACAAATCAAGTACTCCACAAGCACTTAATTATTTAGCCAAGTAATTTGACTATTATCCCAATGTCTGGTTCCTATATTTCATTCTTGAGTTATTCTGGTCACTACTTGTAGACACAAATAACTTTATTAAAAGTGTTTGACTGACACAGAGTTGTTAATTAATAAGATCCACTTGGGTTTTCCATTCTATTTGAGATTATGAAATTTATGCATAGAGATATTCCCATGCCTATGGTTTGATAATTACAAACTTTGGTTTTGAATACTATGACTTGTACTTAAATTTCTTTTATACTTTCAGTTTGAGGGCATAGAGAATCATTTATATACTCAGATATCATGGGTTGGAAATACTTGTAAATCTAGAAATTTATAGTAATTGTGTTTATGAATAGAAAGGAATATCACCACATAACATTTTTATGAAAATCACCATTATAATAGCATTAAGGTATAGGCAATTTAGTCTAAATGGTATAACCAGAATTGTAAATATAGTGGATACTCATTGCTGGAGGTAGGGTAGAGGTTTTAAAATGGTAATATTAATAGTGACCAATTTCTTCCTAAATTGTTTTTATAAGATTTCATTTTAAGATGATATATTTATAGTTTGTATACTTTACAAACTCAATAAACACCTCCCTAGATTATGATTTGATGCAACAATTTACTGAATAAATGTATTATATGTTCATTTTTTCTAGTGCTTTCTCCCTAAGGAGTCTAAATCATGTTTATAGAAGCACAACTAATTTTTAAAGTGCTCCTTTGAGAAAAAGTAAGAAGAAAAAAATTGGGAAGCAAAATTTATAGCAATGATCTAAAAGAAAGCAGCATTTGGGGACCTAGTGCCATATTTTGCACTTATACAACAAAAGGTAAAAGATTTCCTTTTGTTTTCATTTAAAATTAATTATATCTATTAAGAACTATTCATTAAATTATTGATAACTGTCGTATATAAGGATGAAGAAAAGTACACACATTTCTAGTGATCAATAAGCCTTAATTTAACAAAACCCTATTCAGAGTAATTCATTTATACTGTGAAAGATTTTATAGGTACTTGGAACAGAATTAACTCTCAAGAATTAGCAATAAAGTTGCAAAAATAATTTCTGTAGTTCAAAACCTATCCTGTCTAGCTGTTTGTGTTCTGCCTTGTGCTTGGTCGTATACTCATTCACCATGGATTTAACATTCTTGGAATTCTCTGTAAAGAGAAAAAAAACTTTAGTTGAGAACTGACTATAGTACAACTGGTAAACTCAGCCTACTTTTGAGCACTTAGAGGGCACTGCAAATAACAAAGTAGCCATAAAGGTCACTGGAACAGAATTGGGATGAGAATGGATAGAACTGTTTGTACAGAAGAAAGGCTGTGATTCTTGGTGACAAAGGTTCTCAAGCTCTTGTGTATTTAGTTTGATATTAGCAAAACTTAAAACATAATTGCCCAGGTAGATTCTTTATATCTAACAAAAGGTTAAGGTAGGTTCACATTCTAAAACATATATTTCTTATCTGGTATTTTATATAAGAAATTGCAATGAATTTTTCAATAAAAATTTGTTTTTCTTAAGATTTTGTGAAATCAATGTAAAGATGTCAATAACAACAGCAAAACCCCCTGAGATAATATTGGATGCCAATGAATCAGCAGTTGGATATAAAGTTGAGAAAACAATGGATTGTGATGCCAAAGAACCCAGCTAGTCTAACACACTTTTGAAATAGAATTTTCAGAAAATATATAAATATTCTGAAAATGCTAATTCTTAGATTTGGGGCTTGGTTAACAGAGAAGATGAAATATGTAAAGATTTTTGAATTTTAAATGGAAATTTTTATAGGTCTAAACAGTGAGGAGGGACATAATGTGCAAGTTAACAAACAACTGCTTTTTCAATGGTTTTTCAACAACTGTTTCTTCTTAGGTTTCTATCATTCTTTATTCTCACGTCTCCCTCCCATTTCTCTCACTTTGTTGATTTAATTAAAGCTAATAATTTTGAGCCTGTGATATACCCAAGATAAAACTACTTTTCTCCCTTTCTTTAAGCTTACTTTTTTCTTCTTCTCAATTTAAAGGATTAGTGACATTAAAATCTTGATCAACTTTCCTTTAAGAACCATGATCAAGAGATCATAGGTAACACTTTCATCTCAACTGCCTTTTTCTGATTAAACTTTCATTGGGTGTCTTTTCTCCCCATTGAGCCCTGAAACATTTTCTGCCCTTAATCTCAAGCAAGCGCTAACATGTACTCTACTCACCTGCAAAGCGGAGACTGGACCTACTGGACTCCTCTGGCATCCTGTCTACTCACTCTCTATTTCGGTCCTTTTCAGAGTTTCCAAAAGCCTTTGTTGTCATTTCCTACTACACAAAAGCCCTTTTCAGTTTGATTTTGAGAACCTGGCAGATGTCTGAGACTTAGAGCATTTTTAATATTACAAAAGTCTTTTAAGTTAAAGTCTTTTCTTATCAGGGTGTAAAAATAAATTTGACAGGCTCTGCTGCTATGACTTAGTTAAATGCTGATTGTCCCTCAGTCTTACAATTTGCTCCTAGGTTTCCAGGCCAGTTTCCATGTGCTTTGTGTTCCTCCCGCCTGGGGAAATTAGAAGCCATGGTTGTTGAGTTGCAACCCCTAACACACGGATCCAGACATATTTTTTTTTTTTTTGCTGTTTTTGTTGCAGCATAAGGAGTTATTTTGATTTCATTCAATGAAGCTCTTCTCCTTTCTTCTCTGCTTGAGCTCCTTCCAAAATAGAAGTCTTTTTAGTCCTTTTTGGGGATTTAATCTCTGAAGCCTACTGAACAAGAGTTTTCCTAGTATTTTCCTGGTAATGAGGATTTTCTTGACTGTTTGGAGGAGATTTTTGTAGTGATCAGAACACTAATTTACAACCCTGTGAGCCATTTCTACCTCACTGTCATTTATCTCCTCTTCCTGCACAGAGGCTACATTATGCCTCAGTGAGAACCATGGAGTACAGTATTTCCATAGATGACAAAACTCACAAGGCATATTTTAAAAATGTAATTAACCTGCTGGGATTCTTGAGATCTCTCCAAATTGGTTCATCTCTGGAAAACTCTTAAATCAAGATATATAGCTCTGCTCTAAACAGTGGAGAAACCATCAATATGGTGGGTTATAAAACTTACTGGATATCTTCTTTTCTGTATTCCCTTTTGTTTCTTTCAGACCCTGTGCTGCCCAATAAGCATTTTATTAATTTTTCCCATCCCTGTTAGTCTATTCAATAGAGGTCAACTTTTTGATGGGGATGTTAATTTTTTGTGTTCATCTAAAAAAACTAACCTTAAAGTCCAGAATTCTTCCTCATTTCTCTTCATCCCATTATAACATTGATAAGTCCCTTCCATCTTCTCTTTATCATAGCTCTGGCCTGGCCTCTGAGGCCTTCTATTGAAATCTTGGTGGATACCACATGATACTACAAATCAAGTATTTGACCTGCTTGAAAACCAGCACCACAAGTATGATGCCAAGCCTGCCACCAGTCATGGCCTCTATGCACCAGGCATGTTGAGGTCTCTGTATGTCTGGATGACTGAAATCTGGAAAACTCTTTCCTAGCTGACCCTGAATGAACTGTATTCCCTGGGGTTTTCTTGTAAAAGCAAAGTCTGTCATCTTTGCGCTTTTGACCCTGTGAAGACTGGATTCCTGCCGATTCTTGAGACGCTTTCCAGCCACCTTCATTGTACTGAATCAAAGTATTTGGCTGAGTTTTAATACTATTCTTTCCATTGACAAAGCTGTTTTTAGTCTCAACTTTATAGCCACTACCTTTCCAGTCATCAGCATTCACTTTTTGCAGATCTTCAGCTTGGCTTTTCAGTAATGAGTCTCATTGTACATGTCTCTGAAAGCTACCAGCCGACCCATGCTATAGTCTAAATGTTGGTTTACCCTGAAATTTCCTCTGGTATCTTAACCAGTCCATCATCCTTGTCATAGTGTCCTGTAAAATCTCAGGTCACTGGCAAAATGTAAAGACATTTCCTGACAGTGTGTAACATAAATGGCCTCTACCCTAACTGCCAGTGGTGTCCTTGTCCCTAACCAGAGTAAACAAACCTCTAGTAACTGTCTGCATTTCTGTCAGCACTCTGGTCTTCAGAGCTCTAACCAGAATCTCTCATCAGTGTAAGTTTACAACATGCTAGGCCTTCTCCAATCTACATCTCCACACCTTTGCAAACTTCTCTACACACGAGTTCTAAAGGCTTTTAAACTTCACAGTTGAAGAGAATCATAGAGATTAACATTTTCTTGATATCAAAATCTGCCTTAGTCATTTTTTCATTTTTGAGAGAAAATTCCTGACACTTGAAACATAAAGCAGGATTTATTTTGATTCATGGTTTCAGCTCATAGTCTACTGGCTCCATTCAAGAAAGGAATGGCAAAGGTCATGGCTGGAAAAATGGTGGTCCAACTACGGCAGTGAGGAATTGGACAGAAGGGGAGGAGCCAGGGACCAGAGAACACTCTTCCAGGTCACCATTGCAGTGACCCTCCCCAACCCGGCCCCACTGTCTCACAGCACATTCAGGTACTGAACTCCTCACTGGATGAATCCACTAGCGAATAGAGACTCACGAACATGTCACTTCCCAAACACGTGAGAATTTGGTGGATGTTTTAGATCCAAACCACAACAATACTCAGTACTATTCTTTCTTCCAATCCCTCTAATACCTACTTATGTTCCTGTGGTAAATTAAGCTCTGCTTCTCCAGACCTCACCTACTCTTCTTTACTTGAGGAAATCAGGCATATGTTTGGATCCATATGCACTGTAGAAGTCCTTTGTTATGTTTTTCCAAACATTAGTTGCAAATCTACACTTGATCTTAGCCAAAAGGCCAAGAAGGATTGCAAGTCTAAAAAAACCAGTTTCCTCTGGCAGATCATTCTTCAACATAATATGTAAAACTCATTCTTTGTTCTATTATATTCAACATTTCTTTACAAGTTATTGGTACCTTTTATGAGGTATTGGCTGACAAGAGGCATGAATTCTTGAGACATAAAGTTCTCTTCTCTTGTTCTTAAGTGCATTATTTAAACCTCAATTTTTTTCTGAGTGAAAAATCATTTGCCTATATTTTTATTAAGACCCCTTATTAAGACCCCAAGAGACAGTTTAAGGACTTAGGGGATGATCACCTACTGCAGAATCTGAATTTTAACTGCACTGTCACAGAGTTCCCTTTGTATGACACAATGAAGGAAATTGTACCTAAGTGTTTCCAACTAGACACGTTGTATAACATCATTTGAAAACAAAAAGACCTCCTTGTCCTCTTGTGAGTCTTCTAAATTTCATTTTCACACTTATTTGTTCACAAGAGAGAAGGAAATTTTATCTCAAAAATAATGAAAATCTGAGGGTAATGGAATGCTTTATCATCAATAAATATAACAACTCTAGTTTTCCCTTCTTGCTTGTGAAGCAATAGCAGTAAATGCAAAAGTTGGATTCATCCAAAACTGATCTTGTGTTATTTCACACCACTAATATCTATTTGTTACGCAGCCCAGACTCCTTTTTACAATGAAAAGGGTTCATCATGTTTCTTTTTTTTTTTAATTTTATTTAAAGAGAAAAAAAAAGCAATACAGAAAAAAGGGTAGAAACAATACAAAACCTCAAAAAAAACCATAAATCACTAGTTGACAAACCACATACTCTCCGAAATAGCTGTTCATGTTACAAAATTAAGGCAAACAAAGTGAACACACAGTGAAGCTGCAAACAGAAAAAAAAGGATGGAATAAAGCCAACTGAGACAGTATAGTGAAATTGGCACAGAACATCACAGCAGGTCACCAGGACAACAGTAACAGGCAACATTGTATATCTCGTTGTCTTCACAATAGTTGTTCTTCTA